>CADEHL010001024.1:0-71312 GCA_902827135.1 Harpagifer antarcticus
ACTTTAAAATGCTGCTTGGTCGTGAATGTTGGTGTCGGCAAACAATAATACGAATCCTCTATTCAAACATAATACTCAATGTGCATCGACATGAAAATAACAAAAAAGTTCATGCTGGACTCAAACCCGAGTCCCAACAGTAAAAATCAATCATGCCCTGCGCGTTATGCTTGCGCCACGAATCATCACGTCCTAACAGATCACCACAGCTCATTTTGTTACATTAACATTGTCAACAACTTCTAGAAAAATGCAACTCGACATCATATTGATAATATATAATACAAATGTAAGACTGACAACAATAATAGTTAGTAAAGGATTTATTGATGTGAATGTTTTGAACAGTGAATACTTATTGTAAATCGCTTTGGATAAAAGCGTCAGCTAAATGCAATGTAATGTGATGTAACAGCATCAACACAGCGACTTGATTTATTGTTCTCTGGTGATCTGTTAGGACGTGTTGAATGGAGAACTCTTCATCTGTTTAAACCGATCCTCCCAGGGACCTGGGACCCGCCAGGTTAAAATGTGACCCGCCTAGATTAAAGTGTTACGATTTCTGTGTTCACTGTTCAATACATTCACGTCAATAAATCCTTTACAAACTATTATTGTTGTCAGTCTTACATTTGTATCATATATTATTATTAATATGATGTCGAGTCGATTTTATACCCGTTTATACTTTCTGTTAGTGAAACATACAATTGAACAACAGGTGTACAGACTTAATTAATTAATTCGCGCATGGGTCCAGTCTATTAAATTGGATTAACATTTCGCCATGTTATGAGGTTAGAGAGAGAGATACAGATACAGATACAGAGATACAGAGATACAGATAGATAGAGACGGATAGAGACAGATGGAGAGAGACAGAGATAGAAGAGAGAGATAGAGAGATAGAGAGAGAGCGAAAGAGACAGATAGCGAGATAGATAGATAGTGAGGAGATAGCTAGAGATAGAGAGATAGCGAGATAGAGAGATAGATAGCAATAGATAGTGAGTGATAGTGAGATATAGTGAGTGATTGAGCGTTGCCTGTGATAGAGTGATTGTCCTGGTGAGTGATAGTGGGTGAGTAATTGATGTGCGACTGTGTGTATTTGAGAGGGCTGGTATTGTGTTTGCGTGTATTTGTCACTTTGTTTGTTTGTCTTTGTTGTATTAATTTGTTTGTGTGTGAATAGGTGAGGGTAAGTAGGTAGGAAGTAGTAGGTTTAGGCGAGACAGGTGGAAGTAGGTGGAGTATAAGGAGGGACAGAGTTGAACATGGATCCCAGAATTGTGCAACAAATTCTGGATCTAAAAGTCCACCACCAGTATCCTGAAGGGTCAACAAAGAGGGAGAGCTGACACCTTCAGGATAAAGGGTAAGGATGCATGCCATATGGAGTCTAGAACACAATGATAATATGCTATGGTAAAACTAATACATCTAATATTATGACATATAAACACCAGACGGAGAGCTGTACTACATCTGCAAGCGCAGACAAAACAAGACTGAGCACCTTGCCAAAGTTGTCTCTACTGCCGAAGAAGCAGACCAACTTTTCAAGGAGTTTCACTCCAGTAACATTGGTGGACACTGTGGAGTGGAGAGACACACTGTGCGCTTATTGCTCGTTACTATTGGCCTGGCATGGAGAGTGACATACGCAAGTGGGTGAGTTGGTATCTTCAAAATATGAGGTGGAATACACATTCAGGTTCAAAGTAGAGCACAGAGGAGTGTAATGTCAAGTGTATTTCAAAATTGCTTATACTGTATGTGCAAACATCCTATCAGCAGGACGATTAGGAGGTATGACTTTCAGGTGTTAAGCCATCATTGCTCTTAAGACCTGAAAGTCATACCTCCTGCATGTGAAATAAATGTGACTCTGTATATATATATTATATATTATAAATACATACCTACTATTATTATTCATTATATTTTCGATTGTATACCCCTGCAAATAATTACTGCACTTTATTCCTTATATGCTGCGTGTATTTGTTTTCTTATGTTTGTTGTTGATGGCACCTTTTCAAAGGGAGAAGCATTTCTTTCTTTCTTTCTTTTTCTCTATTCTAGTTTAAAATATAATATAGCACATTTATTTGCACTAAATATTAGTCATAACTTTGAAATGATGTTTGTCTGTTTTAGATTGCTCAGTGTCCACAGTGCCAGGCCAAGAGAGCCAATATAAAGGAGAAGCAGGAGTCCGATAGAGGTAAAATAAACAATGGCATACTGGTATTGTCAGTGTAGAAATACGTCAACAGTGATTTACTGTAATGCTCATGTATTTTTTCCCCCCCAGGTGACGGAGCCGTTGGAACTGGTTGGGATGGACTTAGTGGGTAAACTCACAGTAACAGATGGTGGCAACCAGTACATATGTGTAATGGTTGACTATTTCACCAAATGGGCAGAGGCCTACCCACTAAAGAGTAAAACAGCAGAAGAGGTGACCAATTGTATCCTTGATTTCTTTTACAAATGTGGTGCACCTCAAAGACTGCTAACAGACCAGGGCTCTGAGTTTTGCAATAAGGTAGTGTTGATGCGCTAACCTATTGCTTGTCTGTCCTAATGATAATTTCAAGGTCAACTCTGGCCTGTGTGAGAGGCTGGACGAAGCGAAGCCTGTGCTCCGCGTACCACCCACAGACCAATGGCCTTGTGGAGAAACTGAACGGCACTATCCAGAGGTATTGGTTTTCAATACCTGATGGAATTCACGCTCTTCATAGAATAACAAACACATTTCCTGTTCCTATGTGAACAGATAATCAGTAATGATATGTTGCTTTATCATACATGAGAACCCATATGCTCTCCTGCTTCCTCATACCTATACTTGAATTCTGCATTTTAAGGACGTTGAACAAAATGGTGGCTGGTCACCCCAAACGCTGGGACCAGGTGCTGCAGTCCACCATGTTTGCTCTTCGGACCAAAAAACAGCTGACCACACAATACAGTCCCTACTACCTGATGTTTGGGAGGGAGGCTAGGTGTCCTTCAGAGGTGCCAGAGGAGTACGTGGTAAGATGTTCTAATGTTGTCATCCTTTTCAAACGTTTCATTTGGATCATCTGCCTTCTAAAATTCTAACTGTCATTTGTTTGCAGGTCAAAGAAGAGAAACTCAGCAAGCTGGTCGAAGGGAGGAGATCCACGAAGGCCTGAAAAAACAGGAGGCTGTTTTCACAGAGGTGAAAAAAACATGAAAGCAAGTCAGGACAAGGTCCGAAAAGAAAAAATGGAAAGGGGCCAGGAGGACAACTTCCAAGTAGGAGATGAGGTGTTGCGGAGGAACGTGACAGGAACAACGAAAAGGGGGAAAGCTGGAGGATGACTGGTTGGGACCCTACACCATCCTCGAACTAGAGGGGAAAAAGGCCATTGTTGGTAAAGGCACATGAAGTTGCAGACCAACATTGACCATTTGACACATTATTTCCAGCCAGAGGAGAGGATCCCTGCCAAACTACAAAAGTTGTCCGATCCCTCTCCTCTGGCTGGTCCACAGCACACAAAGACACAGACACACATCCACAGCACACAAACACCACCACACACAAACACCACAAGTGGCACCTCCATCTCCATCTGACTGTGAGGCCCAATGGCACCAAAGGATCCTGACGTTGTAAGTAAACAGACAGAAAGTACACTCCAAATTATGCATTTCACAATAACTGCCCATTGCTATATTTACAGTAATTCGACAAATATGGACAGGGAGGAGAGAAACCACACGCTCTGGTGCAAGTTGGGCCCTATAAAGTATACTCTGAGAACATAATGGACTTCGGCCCCAGGGATCGTGGTGGAGGAGAGGTAAATACAAAACAAGATCATATTGGACTGATAGTATTTAGATTGTATCACAAGTTATTTTTGTACTCTTAGATCATCAATTCATATTTAACATGGTGGGAAGGAAAGCTGGCGCTCTCCGATAGATTCCTTACCTCCTGACGTCGCTCTGGGAGGGAACCCACAAAGGTTCTTGAGACGGGTGAGTAGGACTATATAGTAGGATGATTTCATTCTTTGTACATAAGTAGGCAATGTATTTTGGGTATATGTATGTTTGTATGTCCATACACACAAATACATACTTATGTTAGTGTATACATTAGTTGTTGTAATTATTAGAATTTGTTTTAGTTGGACCTTTTGAAATACGATGTGGCAGTTGGAGCGGTCTGCCACAACGGACACTGGACACTGATTGTAAGTCATCTTCAACGTAAACAGATCTAGACGGAACCATGACACTGACGTAGGGGTTGGTTATAATTTAGTATTTGCATTTTCATAGATCATGTACCTAAAGGAGAGGCGGTCCCTGTACTTGGACCCCTTTGGGGCCACAGAAGCACAGATCGAGAAATGCAAGGATGTAAACAAGGTGAATGAAATGTCAGCTTGATGTGTGGCAATAGACAAATACATGTATTCATACACTATGGCTCGTCTTTTGGGAGCAACAAAAAGGTCATTCAAGCATTTTTGTCGTTATAACAGGATTCAACTGATCTTGAATTAATTATTTTAATTGGGGCATATGTTGAAATTGGCAAACTGTAATAAATGTGTGTTTTGTGTGTAGAGCATTGGTCCACAAAAAGTGTCCGGGAAAAGGGAGCTGGGAATGCACAAACCGTTGCTCACCCCAAACAACAGGACGCATCGTCATGCGGGGTGTTTGTGTGCAAGGTAAACATTTGATTATATCTGTTGCTATTTGTCATTATTAAAAAGTCCTCAAAATGATACGTATCACACTTTTTAGCTTGCAGAGCAGATATTGTCTGGGGAAACGGTGGCATTGCAGTTGACGCGATGGGTGTGGCCATGTTGCGGATGCACATGGCCATGTCTCTGGTGACAAAGTCAGGTATACAGAACTCTACAAGTAAACTTCAATGTGTCTATATTAGCATTAAACTACATTATCTTCTTTTTTGCAGATGATCTATCCCAGCTATGTAGGGCTTGTGGGGAGCTCAGCTCGCGAACTGAAGGGGACATTGATACGTGGGTATGTAGAGAAATTCATGTCCTTCTGCTGGAAGACTGAGATGCCCCTTGGATAGGTTACCTCAACATCACTGGGTGAACACTCACTATCACACAGCTATTGCAAATGTAAAGTTGAATTCACCTAACTTGCATGTCTTTGCACTTTCGGTGGGCACTGGAGCAGCTGAAGGAACATACCAACCACAGACTCCAAACAGAAAGGACCACAGCTAAGATTGTAAACCCTATATCTGACACCCATTGCCATACTATGTAAAGAAATAATGTCTAAGGAAGTTAAAACGGCTTCATTTGACATCCTAATCAGGATGATTGATGTGAACCTGACAAAATGTTTGACAGTATTCTAAAGTATTTCTCTTGTTCCTGTCAGATTGAGTGCACCACCTGCAATATGTGGTATCACATAGGGTGCGTGGGACTGGCCTCCCCCACAGAGGATGACTTCTTTTGCCATTCCTGCAAATCTTAATGGCAGAACACAATATGTCTCCTTGGTCCCTCCCAGACCACCTGAGGACTCCACAGACGCCTTCAAGAAAGGCTTAAAAACCTTTCTTTTAAAAAAGCTTTTGATGACACTTTTGTTTATTTTTATTATGCCTCCTGTAGCACCTTGGGATAGCTGTTAGCAATGGAAGGTGCTTTATAAATCGAATGTATTATTATTACTTTGCAATAATCCACTCTGTTCTCTGTACATCCTGTGTGGTTTGGATCCCAACAGGACAGAAAAAGGCTATGTTCCTTGTATACATACTTGCCAAATAAAGCTGGTACAAGAGAGCCATCAAGGAGTTTGACAGAAAGCCAAATTCATACCACCACTGTACCATCCTTGAGAAACACAATTTCTTGAGTTTTGACTATTTTAAGTCTTTTAAAAGTATGTGTTTTATTTATAAATGCTTACATGGGACTGGCCCCGCCTCCCTTAGGGGAATTCATCCACAAAACACACTGGACGCTGCACTAGGTCAGAAACCAGAGGAGACGGTGAGGTCCACTGCAGACGGACCACTTTTGAACAAAATGTCCTCTCCGTTAAAGGCAGCTCTTTGTGGAATAGCCTCCCAACTGAGATACGGATTGTCCCAGCCTCAATAGGTTCAAAGGTCAACTCAAAGAATGGTTGAGAAACAAACAGACGTGCGATCACCGCTAAATGCACTTTAACACAGTGGTATCTCCTCTTGCACTTGATGTAGCTCTTTTATCTTCTCTTGCACTCTATATGTCGTTGCTGCTACATTGTCCTGCCATGTCATAAATACTTGTGTATGCTGCTCTTGGTCTTTTGCACTTTTTGCATATCATGTCTTTTGTTTTGCTATGTTTGTAAAATGTAATTTTCTTAAATGTTTTATGTGAGGGACTGTGGATGGAAATTAGCTCAAAGCTAAATCTGGCACTGTTATGCTTGACGCATTTCAATGTTTTAAGTGTTCATTACTGAGCATTGTGAGCATTGTCCCTGCCAAATAAAGGATTACATAACTCCTGACTATTCCCTGTGTTTGTTTTATATCTGTTGTAAATGATTGTCTTTTATTGTGATTATAAGTGTTTTTAATGCATGTACAGCACTTTGGCTCGACCAAAAATCGCTTTTAAATGTGCTTTATAAATAAAACTTGATTTGATTTGATTTGATAACTAGATACTGAATCATTGCTATCATTGTTGTTGTCTTTCCTTCTGTCACACTAATGAGTAAGTCTCTCTACTATACAGAAGCAAAGCTTGCATGGCATATTAGAACATGAATTTGGCCACTGTTATTAGAGTTGCAATATGTACAATTGGCCCTTAGCACACCATAGGGGACGTGATGCCTATGCTGTTAAGTATTTTATTTTTCTGAGTCTGTCGCAAGACAGAAAAGACAGCCAGTATTGCTAGAATATAAACCTTTTTTTAAATTGCATTCTGTTTCTGGCGCAACACCTTTGGTCCAGGTTTACATCCTATCAGCTACTGCATTAGCAGACATAGCAAAAGGAAATGGGGGCCTATTTTGAAAGTTAACATTTCAAAATGTCTATATTGTGAGGCTAAATATTATATTATAGCATAATATTGCATGGCAAATATCACGCAAAACATGGCCTGATTTGCATATTGGAAGTTAATGTTTGCACTAGAACACATTTATATGTAAAATTAACACTTATCACAACATTATGTGGGCTCGCAGGCTGATAAACTAGGATATCTGATCTCTGTGGGTCTTAATGAGGCTTAATACAGACCTCAGTCAGTATACTATTTCTAAGCAACTGCCTACTATAATATGTATGTTATATGGCTTAAAGTGTACATACATTCGCTCACATTATAAATGATGGTCGGGTTGCATTTTTCTAGAAGTTGTTGACAATGTTAATGTAACAAAATGAGCTGTGGTGATCTGTTAGGACGTGATGATTCGTGGCGCAAGCATAACGCGCAGGGCATGATTGATTTTTACTGTTGGGACTCGGGTTCGAGTCCAGCATGAACTTTTTTGTTATTTTCATGTCGATGCACATTGAGTATTATGTTTGAATAGGCCCCCACCGACAGCTGCCAGTTCCCAGCTGTACTTGAATTGACAACATACCGAGTATATAAATACATGTGATGACGGAGCTGTATGTAACGCTTGTTTTGTGTTTCTGCAGGCTGTGACCAGAGGGTGGTTACTCAGCTGAAGTCCCGCACTCTGGGCAACACCCTGCGGGAGCAGCGCTCGGACGTCTGGATGCGGAGAGCGATCCAGTACCCTCGGCTCCACCGCCCCAAATGCCCACTCTGCCCTCACCCATCTGGCTGCTGACGGTGTACGGGTACGATATAATGATGCGGCTGGATGAGTACAAGGCCAGGATCACGTCCACCTTCAGATCCATCCTAAAGATGGATTCCACCAAGAAGGTCAATATAGTTTGTAACGATTTCATTTTTTCTTAGAGCCGCCGTGTGTTTATGCACTCACATTCACTTTTGAAATCTCTCTGTCCAGGTGACTAAGAAGCTCGCTGGTACTGCTTCCAACGCGGCCGCCTGGGTTACTAATGTCGGTAGCGAGTACGGGCAGGTCCTCATCAGCGTCCTCATCAGCGAGAGTCCTCATGTAAACTGGGTTCGTGATGCTTGAGCCTTGGAGACTATGTCTTTTTACAAAGTAAAAGAAGTACTGTAAAGTCAAGAAAGAAAACCTTGCATCTTTATTGGAGGACTTTTAAATGTTAGCTAACTGTCTAGCTACGCATAGGGATACGCATGCACACTGTTGAGAGCTTCATAGTATGTTGAATACTTAAAATGAAAGTTAGTTATATTCTTGTATAACCCACAATGAAAATGCTTCATATTTTAGGTTTTTCTATATTTACAGTATTAACAAAACACAAGTGGTTTGTTAAGTTGAGTGTGAGGCCTATAATGATTTATGGGTGTCAGTGATAAGACAGTAGGGCCGTTTCTTCCCTCTCCTCTCACAGCAGGGAGGGGGGCTCCGGACTTAAGGAGAAACACATTGAGGCCTCAAAAAGGTGGTTATGTCATAGCCATAGAATATGTCTGGTCGTGTCCTTTTTTACACAAACATGGGAAGGTGTGTCTTATGCCATAGCCAATAGAATATGTCCAGTCCTGTACATCAGGTGGCCATGCCCAGTTGTTTTCAGCCAACTTTTTCTCTCACGACAGCAGGGCATGTTTGGTTTTTTCTGAGGGAAATTGTTTTGTTGAAGCTGTTGTTGGCCTGTGGAAAAATGTAATCATAAGAAATGACTCGGGGAAAAGCTGCAGATAGAGCCATAAGAAATTAATGCAACTGATTATGTAATGCAGAGGTGGGGCACCTCCGGCCCCCGGGCCGTATACGTTGAGGTAATTTATAAACACATGCAAAAAGAAAAAAAATCTAGACCACAAAAAAATTCAACTGAACACAACACGAGCGAACGTGTCATCAAGTGGTATATGTCTCGTCTGACGGGGTTGCAGTTCTGACGGAGAGCACCGGAACGCCGCTCCGGCACTTCAGAAACACCTGGAGTGCAATGCTAAGCACAGTACAGCGAGGCACACCAGACGGTTCTTTTAGTGGCCACAGGAGTCGCATTCTCGGTTTTTTTTCAATATTCTTTGACTGGCCGTTTCAGTAATCATGTCGTCTCAATGCCCGGTCTGCAAAGGGTTCCATCGAGCTTTGAACAAACACCTTAAAAACCGGCACGCTGTCCGCATTCTTGAAGAGAGAGCTATCCTGCTGAATATGGCGCAAGGAAGGGTGAATATCCGCAAAGTGCCGTGTCCCCAACCAGAATGTTCGTATGCTGGCGGTCGGATGGATCGACATGCTTCTCAACAGCACCGTGAGTTATCGCACCATGAGAGACATCAGCTATTGGCAAGGTTAAAGCATAATGTGACATTACAGCTACTGAGAGAGTTACGTGAACGAAAACCCACCATTGCAATGGTCACCATGTTGGATAAAGGCGGATCAAACGTAAGCCCCAGGCACCCTCCGTCCGTCCACCCACATACAGAGAGCGACAATGAAGACAAGTGAGACTACAACACGTGGCCTTGATGGCTCAAAAAGAGACGCTAAATATTGAAGTGAAAACCCTCCTTTCAAGACTCAAAAAAGAGCTCCAGCCGAGTAGACTGATGCCTCTTGCTGCCGTGATGGATCAGCTGTACGTGTGAACACGAGAGATGCATTCGCTGCGCTGCATCAGGACAGAGTGAGCCGGAAAGGGCTTCCCACACGCTGTTTATATAGAGGTGTAGGAGGGGCTTATTTCCCATGTAACTTTCGTGAAGCTTTCGTATGTCACGGTGAGCAGGTGAGTATCCATAGTTTTTTCTTAATCCTGTTTTTGACCCCAATAAAATGTTCATTCCAAATTGTTATGTTGTCTCTGTATTTATTTACAATTCCCGTGTTCTCTAAAGTGGGCCTCCATTTAATTATTTCAAAGCGTGAAGAGGAGTAAGCACGTCTGCGTCCATTTTAGGTTATGGCCTGGAAAAGGGGGCGGTTAGGATTAGCGTTAGATTGAGGGCGAGAGAGTATCAGGCAGCGACCCCTGATGGGGCCCATCGGAGAGAGCCACCCTACCCCAGAAATGAGAACATGGGCAACCGGCTGCGTTAGAGAATAAGAGGCTTGCATCCTAAGATCAAATCCAAGCAGTGTGTATAATAGGAACATGTTGCTCTGCGTTTGTGCTTTCAGCATTCAGGAGGATATCAGAGAGGAGTGAGCAGGAGAGATGCCTTCGCTGCCATGCATCAGGACTGAATGAGCCGGAAAGGGCTTCTGCACTCTTGTATATATATAGGTGTGGGAGGAGCTTATTGTCTGAGTTTCGTGAAGCTACCGTATGTTCCCGTAAGCAGGGAAGTTGCCATGTATTTTCTTAACCCTATGTTGGACCTTTGTAACCCCAATAAAAATGTTGATTCCAAATTGTTATGTTGTCCTTATTTATTTACAATTCACGTGTTCTCTTAATTAATTTCAAGTGGGCCGCCATTTAGTTTTAAGGCATGAGGAGGAGTAAGCACGTGGGCGTCATTTAGGTTACGAGCTGGAAAGGGTTTGACGGTTAGGATTCTAATTATAATGAGGGGAGAGAGAATCAGGCAGTGAAGTATAAGGGCCACCAGAGAGAGCCAACCTGCCACAGAAATGAGAACATGGGGCACTCGCTGAGTCAGGGAAGAAAGGGTTTGAATCCTGCTGCCAAGACGGCTACAGGACTGAATGCACTGGCCATCCTTGCTCTCCACCGAGGCAGATCCAACTCCCATCTTAGACCCCAAGAGAATGAAATGACGTTGAGTGATAGCTATCATAGTAGTGTTTCTACTATCACTCACATATAACAATTCTAATACACATCTTCAGTAGTAATCCCAGGAGTCTGATTGTTTCGGCTTATTATAACTAAACAATCTCCCCCAGCATCGCCCTGCAAGGTGATCAAATCCAAGCAGTGTGTATTATAGGAACATGTAGCTGTGAGTGTTCAGCATTCAGGAGGATCTGCAGCTGTACGCGTGAGCACGAGCGATGCATTCGCTGCGCTGCATCAGGACAGAGTGAGCCAGAAAGGGCTTCCACACGCTGTTTATATAGAGTTGTAGGAGGGGCTTATTCCCCATGTAACTTTCGTGAAGCCTCCGTATGTCACGGTGAGCATCCATAGTTTTTTCTTAATCCTGTTTTGACCTTTGACCCCAATAAAATGTTCATTCCAAATTGTTATGTTGTCTCTGTATTTATTTACAATTCCCGTGTTCTCTAAAGTGGGCCTCCATTTAATTATTTCAAGCGTGAAGAGGAGTAAGCACGTCTGCGTCCATTTTAGGTTATGGCCTGGAAAAGGGGGCGGTTAGGATTAGCGTTAGATTGAGGGCGAGAGAGTATCAGGCAGCGACCCCTGAGGGGCCATCGGAGAGAGCCACCCTACCCCAGAAATGAGAACATGGGCAACCGGCTGCGTTAGAGAATAAGAGGCTTGCATCCTAAGATCAAATCCAAGCAGTGTGTATTATAGGAACATGGAGCTGTGCGTTTGTGCTTTCAGCATTCAGGAGGATATCAGAGAGGAGTGAGCAGGAGAGATGCCTTCGCTGCCATGCATCAGGACCTGAGTGAGCCGGAAAGGGCTTCTGCACTCTTGTATATATAGAGGTGTGGGAGGAGCTTATTTGTCTGAGTTCGTGAAGCTACCGTATGTTCCCGTAAGCAGGGAAGTTGCCATGTATTTTCTTAACCCTATGTTGGACCTTTGTAACCCCAATAAATGTTGATTCCAAATTGTTATGCTGTCCTTATTTATTTAGAATTCACGTGTTCTCTTAATTAATTCAAGTGGGCCGCCATTTTAGTTTTAAGCATGAGGAGGAGTAAGCACGTGGGCGTCCATTTTAGGTTACGAGCTGGAAAGGGTTTGACGGTTAGGATTCTAATTATAATGGGGAGAGAGAATCAGGCAGTGAATTATAAGGGGCCACCAGAGAGAGCCAACCTGCCACAGAAATGAGAACATGGGGCACTCGCTGAGTCAGGGAAGAAAGGGTTTGAATCCTGCTGCCAAGAGACGGCTACAGGACTGAATGCACTGGCCATCCTTGCTCTCCACCGAGGCAGATCCAACTCCATCTTAGACCCAAGAAAAATTGTAATGATCTTGAGTGATAGCTATCATAGTAGTGTTTCTACTATCACTCACATATAACAATTCTATACACATCTTCAGTAGTATCCCAGGAGTCTGATTGTTTCGGCTTATTATAACTAAACAATCTCCCCCAGGACCGCCCTGCAAGGTGATCAAATCCAAGCAGTGTGTATTATAGGAACATGTAGCTGTGAGTGTTCAGCATTCAGGAGGATCTGCAGCTGTACGCGTGAGCACGAGAGATGCATTCGCTGCGCTGCATCAGGACAGAGTGAGCCAGAAAGGGCTTCCACACGCTGTTTATATAGAGTTGTAAGGAGGGGCTTATTCCCATGTAACTTTCGTGAAGCCTCCGTATGTCACGGTGAGCATCCATAGTTTTTTCTTAATCCTGTTTTGACCTTTGACCCCAATAAAAGTTCATTCCATATTGTTATGTTGTCTCTGTATTTATTTAAAATTCCGTGTTCTCTAAAGTGGGCCTCAATTTAATTATTTCAGGCATGAAGAGGAGTAAGCACGTGGGCGTCCATTTTAGTTATGGCCTGGAAAAGGGGGCGGTTAGGATTAGCGTTCGATTGAGGGCGAGAGAGTATCAGGCAGCGACCCCTGAGGGCCATCGGAGAGAGCCACCCTACCCCAGAAAATGAGAACATGGGGCACCGGCTGCGTTAGAGAATAAGAGGCTTGCATCCTAAGATCAAATCCAAGCAGTGTGTATTATAGGAACATGTAGCTTGAGTTTGAGTTTTCAGCATTCAGGAGGATATCAGAGAGGAGTGAGCAGGAGAGATGCTTCGCTGCCATGCATCAGGACTGAGTGAGCCGGTAAGGGCTTCTGCACTCTTGTGTATATATAGGTGTGGGAGGAGCTTATTTGTCTGAGTTTGTGAAGCTACCGTATGTTCCCGTAAGCAGGTAAGTTGCCATGTATTTTCTTAATCCTGTGTTGGACCTATGTAACCCAATAAAATGTTCATTCCAAATTGTTATGCTGTCCTTATTTATTTACAATTCACGTGTTCTCTTAATTAATTTCAAGTGGGCCGCCATTTTAGTTTTAAGGCATGAGGAGTAAGCACGTGGGCGTCCATTTCAGGTTATGAGCTGGAAAGGGTTTATCATTATAATGAGGGGGAGAGAGTATCAGGCAGTGAATTGTAAGGGGCCACCAGAGAGAGCGAACTAGAGATGGCAAATCTGGATCCTTTTACGGACTCTGAGTCAGTCATTGAAGAGATCCGGATCATACGAGTCATCTGAGTCAGCATCACCAAGAGCGTAGAAATCTTATCGGTGAAACTGAAAGGTTGTTGCATTTCACGAGCATATTAAGGCGAGACACGGCAGGCAAAAACATCGTTTTTCAAGTACTGGTCAATTTTGAGATTTGTGCTATTTTGATTCCATAACATGTTTTCTTTCAGGCTTTTGGAAGGAAAACGTACAAAATACACATTTAAGTGTTTATTTTACTATAGTTTGTCTATTTGCGTCTGTAGATTTCTCCTAAATTCACCAAAAGTTAGCATTCTAACGTAACATAAAGTACTGCGACCGCTGTGTGCAGCATGTCAACAGAGGTATCGTTGGAAAGCTCCGTCTCTCCTGCACAATCTCATCGGATCCAAATATGGTCATTTCCTTTGTATCAGCAACCAATCGTGAAAGCACAAAGGGGCCTTAAACCAAGAAACAAAATCTCATTGGCTGGGGGTCAATTTCTGACAACGTGATTCGTTCAGATGCGTCACGTGGTGTGCTAAAACACTTCCTGTTTAGCTTTCCGCTAGAAATTGAAATCTCAAAATCGCAAAAGAACGGCGAAAAAAACGTTCAGAGAAGACGACAACAATTGTCTCTTGCACGAAGCAAGGTTATACAAAAACAAATGACCCCGAACATGAAATACCTTCACGGAGTGCGTCGATGCGCGAGCTGTCATCCAGAGAACAGGAGGGTTTAGCTAGCGCCTCACTGCCATCTCTAAAGGTCGTTTTCTCAATGAGTTTTTTCTCCTACTCCGAGTTCGAAATCTTCAACTTCAGAAGCACGTAGAGACACCAAACCTTCCAGTTATATTCCTATCAATATTATGAAGGCTTTTACAGAAGGGTTTGTTCATATATAATTCATAGCCTGAATTATACAACATTGTATACCTAAAAACATGGCGAAAATGGATATTTTAGGGCTGTTGACAGTATTTTCTGATTTATGGAGTGATAAAAAGAGATATCCGAAATCCCTTCTGTAAAAGCCTTAGATGCTAATATGACTACAAAATGAAACAAGAATTTGGAACCTGGCTTTATCCAAAGTTCAGATTTCGATTCCTGAAATGTGTTAAAATATGTGCATATTTAATGAGATAATGGCTAATTTGCATATTTAAACATGCTATTTCAGAAAACTTGTAATACAAAAGACAATTGCCTTATTGTAAGTAATTAACTGGAGAAATTTCTAGCTGATACCTTTAAGTTAAAAAAAATTACCCTATTCACCTGGGGTGTCTCGCCTTAAACTAACGTTACATTAACCTCCGCTACACAGTGTCTTTTGCTTTAATAAAAAATGTTGATCACAAAAAAAGGGCTATTTTGCGATTCTGAGTCCTGCTGTTAACTCGTGCACAATAGCCGCGGGAAGTAGGGGTGCTGGAGGCGGGGCTGCAAATGGTGTACATTTGAAAAACGTCATGTTACTGTTGTTGAAATCTCTCCCCACTTTTGTCCGCACCCCCCAAGTAAAATGACTTCCCAGTTCCCGCGGCTATGCTCATGCATGACGAGTCTGGATCTCTGGATCTGCTACGGGTACGGCTCTGAGTCCCCTCGAGTCTGCAGGAAGAGCACGCTCGTTAACAGTCAACAGGGGACTGTTAGCGCCGTGTTATGCATGTTCACTGCACCTCGCGGGAGCGCGCACAGCGTAAAGCAAATACTCAGACATTTCAATGATCTGTTCGGCAAAGTTAGGTTTGGAAACGGTATAATTTCCTTTTGGGCGGGCATAACTCGACTACTTGCAATAGCATCCCTCTACGGCATACCATCCAACCTAATCAATAAACTCCAACATATCCAGAACTCTGCTACCCGCCTCCTCACCCACACCCGCTCCCGAGACCACATCACTCCCGTCCTCCAGAACCTCCACTGGCTCCCCGTCCGTCAAAGAATCAACTTCAAAGTCCTCCTCATTACCCACAAAGCCCTCAACAATCAGGCCCCCCCCTACCTCACAGACTTGCTGCACCCACCACGCCCCTTCCCGCTGCCTCCGCTCATCAGATGCCAACCTCCTATCCATCCCCCCCCACCAATCACCGGACCTGGGGGACAGAGCCTTCTCCGTCGCTGCCCCCTCCCTCTGGAACTCACTCCCCCAACCCATCAGAGACTGCACTGACCTCACCACCTTCAAAAAACTTACAAAAACTCACCTCTTCAATCTGGCTTTTAATGTGTGATTGTTTACTATATATTTATTTGTTGTTCCTTCCTTTTCCCTTCACTATATCTGTAAAGCGTCTTTGAGCACCTGTAAAAGCGCTAACAAATAATCTATTATTATTATTAATTATATACACGGCATAACACCGGAGCCTCGCTGCGGGGAAACTGTGGCGCTGTTCTGAGTTTGTTCTAATCCGTAAAAATGACGGACGGCTTTCAGATTTT
Organism: Harpagifer antarcticus; assembly: GCA_902827135.1. Lineage (NCBI taxonomy): Eukaryota > Metazoa > Chordata > Actinopteri > Perciformes > Harpagiferidae > Harpagifer > Harpagifer antarcticus. Next base: position 15,937 of record CADEHL010001024.1, read on the forward strand.
TCCGTCATAGACGGAAAATATTCGGTTAACGCGAGGTGAGGAGTATGGAGAGAGGTTAGAGACAGCGAGAGAAAGAAAGCGACAGTTTGATAGATATTGGATAGAAAAAGATCAGAACGTGAGTGAGTACTGAATGGGATAGAGTGTTGGTCCTTGTGAGTGAAATTGTGTTGTGTGTTTGATTAAGTGAGTGATTGTTGTTTGCCTGTGTGTGTGTGTGTTGAGGGAGAGCGTAGTAATAGGGCTACATATGGGTGAGTGGATCCAAAAGTTGTGAAAGAACTGATGGATCTAAAACTCCATAACATTTATCCTGAAGGCTTATCAAGCCATTGGAACAAAGAAAAGGCTGAAAATCAGAGGCGGACATGCTGGGACAGGGTTGTGAACATTGAGGGAGAATTGCTGGAATTCTTTCAGAAAAGGGAAAGAAGAGCATGAAATTCAACATTGACCACCTCGCACACTATGTCCAGCCAGAGGAGAGGATCCTTGCTACATTGAACACATTGTTTGATGCTCTCCTCTGGCTGGTCCACTGACCTCCACAACCTCCCAAACCCCTGGCTCAATCAAGTCAGTGCAAGGCAGAAGGAGCATCTTCTGATGTGGAGACTTGTACGTAAACTATCACCAAGTATGCATTTCATTAATAACTACATGCCTTATCTTTTTTTTTTTTACAGTAATCCTAGTACAAAAAGTACAACGGGATAAAAAGATACTGTTGTATTTATTTTAAATTATTCATTTGACGCTTCCTCCCTTCTCAGCTCTTCTCAAGCACGGTCTGCGTTTTATTTCGGAGGCAATCGATTGTACCAGGCACGCTCAGTCAGTAGGTGAATGAGTGGATTTTCTTGTCTAAATCCAGATTATATATTTTTAGACGTTCACGCACACTTTTGCATGCCTGTAGAAGCGCGGCGCAGGCAGCGGCGGATGTGTGACGAATGGCTTGCCTTTCCTAGGGAAATGCCATGCCTGGTGTTTGTTGAATGTGAGATATGAGTGTGTGAGCGCAAGACAAGTGGTGGAAGCAACCAATCTTCCTAAATCCAAGGATTGTGAAGGAGCAAAAAGTCTATCTTCAATTTGCCAATGTGGAGGGCGGGGTTCAAAAGACTTCATGAAAAAAACAAGAGGAAGTGAGGATACCCGGCCCGGAGGAAGCCCGGGGTCCCTTTCTGGAGCCAGGCCCAGAAGAGGACTTGTCGGCGAGCGTCTGGTGCCGGGCTTGCCACGGAGCCCGGCCGGCACAGCACGAAAAGGGCAACGTGGCAACACCCTCCGCTTCTCCATCCCGCGGGCCCACCACCTACGGGAAACAACGATGGGGGTCGGGTTGCACTGCCAGAAGGTGGCAGTGAAAGCGGAGGGTCTGGGCGACAGAAGCTGCTTTGGGGACGTGGAACGTCACCATCTCTGGGGGGGAAGAACCGGAGCTTGTGCGGGGAGGTGGAGCGGTACCAGTTGGATCTGGTTGGGCTCACATCTACGCACAGCGTCGGCTCTGGAACCTTACTTCTGGATAGGGGTTGGACTCTACTCTTCTCCGGAGTTGCTCAAGGTGTGAGGCGCCGGGCGGTGTGGGGATACTCACAAGTCCCCGGTTGGGTGCTTCGTTGTTGGAGTTCACCCCAGTGGACGAGAGGGTCACCTCCCTACGCCTGCGGGTTATGGAGGGGGGAAAACCCTGACTGTTCAGAGTATACGGCCTTCTTGGAGACCCTGGAAAAGAGTCCTGTATGGGGCTCCTGAAGGGACTCTTTAATCTTGCTGGGAGACTTCAACGCACATGTGGGCAATGATGGAGACACTTGGAGGGGCGTGATTGGGAGGAACGGCCCCCCTGATCTGAACCGGAGTGGTGGTTGTTACTGGACTTCTGTGCTAGTCATGGATTGGCCATAACAAACACCATGTTCGAACATAAGGATGCTCATAAGTGTAACGTGGTAACCAGAGCACCCTAGGCATAAGGCCATGATCGATTTCGTTATCGTATCATCGGACCTGAGGCCGTATGTTTTTGGACACTTGGGTAAAGAGAGGGGCGGAGAACTGATTGCCTGATCACCATCTGGTGGTGAGTCGAAAGGAGCCAGTTGAGTGGTTCGGGCCACCTAGTTAGGATGCCACCTGGGTGCCTCCCTAGGGAGGTGTTCCAGGCACGTCCAGCTGGGAAGAGACCAAGGGGTAGACCTAGGACCAGGTGGAGGGATTATATCTCTTGGCTGGCCTGGGAGCCGCCTTGGGATCCCCAGTCAGAGCTGGTTGATGAGGAAAAGGAAGTTTGGGGCTCTCTGCTGGAACTGATACCCCCGCGACCCGACCACGGATAAGCGGAAGAAGATGGATGGGATGGAGGGCGGGGTTCAGAGTTGTGAGGGATTTAGTATATGAGTATGTTCCAGGTTTTATGAGGACACAGGTGATAGAGGAAGGATTGATTAATGGGGTTAGTGGACATGTTGAGTTATATGTGTGTGATGATGAAACAATGATCAAACTGGGGGATATAAATAACAAAAGGATCAATAAAATCTTGAGAAAACAGAATGTGAGAAGACCGGCAGCAGAAAAAATATGGGGGAAAAGTGGTGAATGGGATAGATGTGAAAAAGATATGGATGCATTTGAGAGTGAAAGGCAATAGTGTGAGTTTGAGCAATTTGATTTCCTGTTAAGGCACAACAGGATCTTTAATAAGGTAGTGATAAGTAGGTTTGATAGTGAGGTGGAGAATGTGTGTAGGGTGGGGAGTGTTGAATGCAGTCAATTACGGGTGTTTTTTGTCAGAATAAAAATAAATGCTAGGAAGATGTTTGAATGAAAGGTTGATCAAGTCAATGGACTGGAAGGAGTTATGGCTGTTTGGAGTGAGTGCAAGGTTAGTCTCCTGAGTTCAGTTTTGAGACATGCGGTTAAATGAGGAGAAACATTGCACACTATGAGGGGAGGGTGGAAGATGTATGGGACGACATTCAGAACTGTATGTTTATTTCCTACACACAAATTCAATGCATTATCCTTTCCATAAATAATATTATTAACATTATGAATAAAGGACGATAAAAAGAGACATTGGACTGTTATCCCTGCACATGGAAAAGGAGGTTTTTGTGGAAGGTTGCTTATTAATTGAATGAATGATGGAAAGCTAAGGTTTCATTTTGAAATATGATGATGTTTTCCCCTATACTTTTAGGAGGTAGGATTACTATGATGTCCATTGTTTGGGGCTCGAGTGAAAGGCCATGGAGTTCCTTTTTTGAGGGCTCTTTTATTTAATGTATTATAAAATGTAAATTGGTGTTTTTTTATAATAAAAGATTAAAAAAGGGAGTGCGGTCATCTTTCCACCAGAAGGTTTGGGTTCGATCCCAGCCCGTGCAGCCAACATGTCGATGTATCCTTGGGCAAGATACTGAACCCTGAGTTGCTCCCGATGGCATGGCCAACGGTGTGTGAAATGTTAGGTCCTAGAGTAAGGTGCACTGCTCTGTGTGAATGGCATGTAGTATGTAAAGCGCTTTGAGGGGTCTTAAAGACTGGATAAAGCGCTATACAAGTACAGTCCATGTATTAGTATTAGTGTGTTTTTAAATATGCAGTCTTCCACAACACATCTGCCTTTGGAGGATGGTGTGCTTTCCACCGATGCCGTCTGTCTGGTAAGTTTCATATTGTCTAATAAGTATACTATCAGTATGTTGATTTGGATGATTTAATTGTTGTCCTAGAACCACAATAGTGCTATTTCAAATCATGTCCTGATAATGACACGGTGTGTTACTTATTTTATGTTCTTAGGATATTCAACAAGCTATTAGAGATCGGTGCAACAAGACCACAGCAGCCAAGTACACCAACGACCTGATGCATGGTCTGAACAACCACACGGGCTATGGCTGGTCATAGCGTGACTGGGCTTGGGTCATCAAGCAGGGGGAGACACGACCATCCTTCCTTCTGCTGAACTCACAAAGATAGTTAAGTAATTATTGTATTTTATTATTGTCAGTTTTGTGCAGTCTGTTAAAGCAGGGGTTCCCAAAGTGGGGGAGATGATTCATAATCCTCTTCATGTGACGCCTGAGTTTTTTTTTTTTTTAAATATATTTTTAATTATTATTAATAATAATAACGCGTGCATCGAAATGTTTTATTATGTAAGTCTGTTTAATAGGTAAGCTGGACAAATAAAGGATGGCTTGGGGTCATCGAGCAGGGGGGAGACACGACCATCCCTTCCTTCTGCTGAACTTAAAAAGATTGTTTGTCGGCGCTTCTGGCGATTTACTCGGAGGACGGGACCCAGCAGCTTCTACTGAAGGCAGTTTCCAACTGCAAAATGTACGAGCGTTGTTCGGTAAAGTTAGCCGACATGGGAATCTTCCACAGCGCATACTCATGCCGGGACAAAACAAAGAAACTAAAGCAGGACTACAAAAAATAAAAGACCATAACAACAAGAGTGGTAACGGGCCGGAAGACCAGTAAATGGTATGATCGATTGGATGCTCTGCTCGGCCACAGACCCTCATTCTCCGGCACAGCATCGACCATCGATTCGGGCCGCCTGGTGTGGGAGACCGCTGAAAAGGCGGATTCAGTGGCCTGTTGAATTCTACGACGACGGTAAATAAAATACATGCACTGCACTGTTTTAATCTGCACAATACCGGTCTCAGATGTACTTTTATTTGCTCAGTAGATCGAGCTAGTCATGCTAGGCTGAACTGGCTAACAGTGTTAGCCAGTTCAGCCTAGTTCCAAGGTTTGACGTTAGTATTACCGTGCACCATGGGCACCAACTCGGTCTAAACCATAATTTTGCCACAGCAAAATGATCATCCCTCAACTAAAAAGGGATAACCCCTCTAAGCGATGGTGTTTCACTCTGAATAATTACACCGAAGCTGATCTGGAGCTGATTTAAATCCAGCTAACCCAAGCTACATGCTTGTATGCTATCGTCGCTAAGGAGACCGGGAGCTAACGGTACTCCGCATCTTCAGGGATTCATAAACCTGATAAAAAAGGTACGACTTTCACAAGTAAAAGCCTTTGTTACTACCCAGCCCACTTGGAGCAGGCGAAGGGCACTGATGCCGACAATGAAAAGTACTGTTCCAAGGACGAGATATTACCTAGCCATTGGTAAAACCGTCAGCGTCTGGAAAGCGGACCGATCTCGATGCAGCCGTTGAGATTTTGAAAAATAAACGACGGGAACATGTTTGAACTAGCCCACCAACTGCCGGCTGTCTACATTCGATATGGCGTGGCTTCAACAACTGGGTGGATACGGCGTGAATCCTGAAGCCACGTGACTGGAAGACCAACGTCATCGTCTACGTAGGTCCTCCGGGATGTGGTAATAATCCCGCGCATGCGCACTAGCTTTCCCTGCCGTCGACTACAAAACCCGCGGGGAGTGGTGGGATGCTAGTCCGGACAGGAGACAGTCATAATGGATGGACTTCTACGGCTGGATGAAGTATGATGAGATGTTACGAATCTGCGACCGCTACCCCCACCGTGTCCCTGTGAAGGTGCCTTCATCCAGTTCATGGCTAAAACCCTGTGTATCACCTCCAACTCCCCCGTGGATCAGTGGTATAAATTCGACAAGTTTAACCCCCGCCGCCCTGATGAGGACGGTTAATGTGTACAAAGTGTGGAATGGAGCCAACGACACCTTCGAGGAACTGAAAGATACACCAGCTTACAACCCAACTTTGCCTTATGATTTTTAATAAAATTGTCAAGTTAAAACATACACATCTCATGTCATTTTTATAACACATTGGTACGTTAAGGGAGCGAGCCGCCAGGCGAAGTGACCGATTACTCAGGCCGAAGGGCATGCTTGCACAGCGGGGAATCGAGATTACTGTAAGCTTAGACTCTTGAATTTCATCCAGGCTGTAATTCGAACCATGTACTTTTCTGGGCTCTGCTGCTGGTTCATGCCATATCTTGAGCCCGTAATGTAACACACTTTGTCCCTGTTCACAGTCTAACCAGTTACTCTTCCCCGCTTGTGCCCCACTGACAAGTAGTACGTCGGCACGTAAGTACGGGTAACCCCTGTTTACCCCTTCCATTCCCTTGTAGTCGAATGTTCATACCATGGTGGAGTATTTGTGGGTTGTCTTGTAATTGATATCATCGTAGTCGATACGGTGCTGGTTAAATGTCTCTGTGACATTATAAGTGGGATAGCGTGGCCCAACATCCACTTTGACTTTAGCAATCTTGAATTGATCCCAATGTACGGATTGATGCAAAATCATTCAATTTAAACAGCAACACCCAGGAAGCCTCCTGCAACTGCTGTGCTGGTATTCGCCGGCACTGTCCATTCTTGTTGTGTCGTCATCTTCCACACGAATGTATTTGAATTCATGGCGTGAAGTCTCTTGCTTCTACGCCTGCGCGGAGCTGGTCTCCTCCTCTTAACTGCTCTGTGCTTGCGTGGCGCCATTTTGCGTTGAAGAACCTAACCATGGCACCAGCACCATCCAAAACCATCATTTTTGCATAGTGTTAGAAATTAAATCAATGTTTAATAGCATAATGTAGCTTAAACATAACCGTCAGTTTAAATGCTATTTTATTCTGGAAAAACCGGAAGTTCTCAATACCAAGCTTTATTCTGAAAATCCTTCATGACAACATCCGGGACTACCGTCCATTAGTATCACTAAGTTGGCTATTGACGCCGTTACAGGTATTGCATATGAAGTTATGAAAGAGTTAAGGAAGAGAAAAGGCGTGTTTAGATATATTGAATGTACAATGTCTGTATCCTCTGATATGCGTAACAACGGACATTAAAACGTTGGAGAGCCGGCCCGCAGGGAGGAGCCAGCAGAGGATATATAAACAGCGGACCTGAGGGGTTCGGCCTTTCTTTCTTCACCTGCCAAAAACACAGCTGTTTTTTTTCTGTCGAACAATATTCTGTTTGTAACATTACCTACGCGCTTTTATTTGAATTAAAGTACCAATTGAAACCATCTCGAGACTCCATTTAGTCTCCCTTTTTAAGCTTCTCTCCTGGAACGCGAGAAATTATTACACATAACAATAGCAAAATGATACTAACCGGTCTCAGAATCAAGCGAGATAACCCGTGTAAACGTAGTGCTTCACACTCAACTGCTACACATCTATCGACTTGGACAATCGTGAAACGACAGTTGTGTCTTGACAATTGTGTATACGCAATTGTCGGTAAACAGATTGGCGAAAACGGAACCCGGTTCGTCAACCTGAAGACGAAGCAGCGGTTAGCCAGATGAGGGGCTTTGTTACACCCAGGGCCCCCTGGAACAAGCTAAGGGTACCGACGAACAAAACCAAATGTACTGCAGTAAAAGTGGTGATATTTACCTTGCCATTGGTGAAACCGTCAAAACAGGGTAAGCGGAATGATATCGATTCAGCCGTTGAGCTCCTGAAGGCTAACGGCGGGAAATATTTTTGAACTTGCCCAGCAAATGCCCGCGGTTTTTATCCGTTACGGACGAGGATTCAACCAAGGGTGGGCACCGCTCGAATTCAAAAACCACGTGACTGGAAAACCAATGTCATCGTCTACATCGGGCCTCCGGGATGTGGGAAATCTCGTGCATGCGCAGAAGAGACCCGCGGTGAATGGTGGGATGGCTACTCCGGACAGGAGACAGTCATCATGGATGACATCTACGGCTGGATGAAGTATGATGAGATGCTCCGCATCTGCGATCGCTATCCGCAAGGGTCACCGGTCCCGTGAAAGGGGTCTTTGTGCAGTTCATGGCTAAGACACTGTTGATACCATCCAATTCACCCGTGGAGCAGTGGCACAAGTTTGATAAGTTCAACCCTGCCGCGCTTATGCGCCACATAAATCTAATGAAATGTGGAATGAAGTGAATGGAGTGTTTTTGAAGAGTTGAAAGACAGTCACATACAACCCAGATTTAGTGTAAAAAAATACCCAGAAGATGAGCTGCATAGAGAAAGGGTTCTAGCATTAAGCAAAGACTAAATGTTTTACACAGAGAAAAAGTTATACGCTTAAGCTGCCTGAAATATTGACAAACGTATTGCAGGAGAGAAAGTTAGAGCATTTAGCAACGTCAATATGGGCAAAATGCATTGCATAGGCAGAATGTAAAATCCACGAGTTCAAAAAGGTATCACGGTAATCCAGATTGTAAGAAGCGACTAACAGCTAGCAACAAATGAAGAGGCAACTAATGCAAACAAATAGAGGTATTTGATTTTGTAATGCAGCAGTTTTTGGCCAAAGTTAAGAATGGACCAGTTGTTGTATGTAGCTGCTGCGAGAGGCTGTTTATTTGAATATCAGGCCTTGCACTGTAAAAAGGAGAATTATAAGATCAGAACTAGCTAATAAATGCATCAGAGAACCATATGTACACACATGTACTGATGACTGTGGGAGTACCCTGTGTTGGGATTGAAATTGGGAGAGGGCAGCTTTGGATCTGCAGCAACTGTGATAAGAAACTTGAGAGGTGTGATGCCACCTGAATGGGCTCCAAGTGCTCTCAGTGCACCCCATTCTCCCAGAATTGGCTTGTTTGAACAGCAGAGAGCAGCATTTCATTGCCCAACATATAGCATTTAAGAAAGGTGGGCAAAGGAGTACGTGGACCGGTGACGTGTGTTCCAGCCAATATCGTCCAAACTACTAATTTGCTCCCCCGCTCAAGATGGAAGTTCCATCTTACGAGTAAAGTTAAAGCGTAGGATGACTGTTCAAGGTCATTTTAAATATCAATTTGCTGACACAATGCACATAAAGCGTGACATATTTAAAAAGAAACAATAAGCACTATAGGGATGTTGAATTTGATTAAAACTCGGTCAAATGAGTTTCGTAGGGAGGAAGAAGAGAATGAACAAACCCACACCAAGGAAACATCATCAGAGGCTGCTGAGGAACAGCCATGTTTGTTTCAGGACATGGATTTGATGGCTGCAGATCAGTTTCAGAGAGAGAACTGAACATGGCCCCAGCAGAAGGCAATAGTCCTGCAAAAGAAGTTCATGCATTCCTGTACGGGTTCCCGAGGTTGAGGAAACTTGATGACGCTTGCTTAATGAGTTTAGGAGGGAACAGGATGATGACTTTGTAGACAATCTGACCTTGATGATTTGCCAACTAAAGTCTGATGCTAATGCTGATGATGAGCTTTTACACGACAGGCAACAGCATTGCATGTTTCAGGACACATGTCTGATGCCTGTTGATGTTGGACAGGAAGTGTTGGATCAGTATTTTTTGTCCCATCATCTCTTAAACGAGATAACCCAGCTAAACGATGGTGTTTTCTTTAACAACTATACAACCATCGACTTGGATACCATCAAGGCTAAGCTAACAGAACCTACTTGTGTTTATGCTATCGTCGGGCAGGAAACCGGTGCTAACGGTACTCCGCATCTTCAGGGATTTTTAACCTGAAGGCTAAACAAAGGCTTTCACAAGTGAAAGCGTTGTCCACACCCGTGCCCATCTTGAACAGGCAAAGGGTACCGACGCTGAAACGAGAAATATTGCTCAAAAGACGGCGATATTTACCTCGCCATTGGAAAAACCGTCTGCTCAAGGGAAACGAACTGACATCGATCGAGCCGTTGAAATATTTGAATTGAAAGTAAAACGGCGGGAACATGTTTGAACTTGCCAACCAACTGCCAAGCGTGTTCGTTCGATATGGGCGGGGCTTCAGCCAATGGGTGGACACGCTCGGATCCAGAAGCCTCGCGCTTGGAAAACCCACGTGACTGTCTACGAGGGCCCACCCGGATGTGCAAAAGTCGCGCAGACGCATTTCCTGCTGGTGAGACGTGTACTACAAGACCCGGGGAGAATGGTGGACGGATATAGCGGACAAGAAACAGTCATCATGGATAAACTTCTACGGATGGATGAATATGATGAAATGCTACGTATCACCGACCGTTACCCCCAGTGTGTCCCTATCAAGGTGGATTTGTCCAGTTTCTGGCAAAGAACATTTGTATTACGTCCAACTCACCTGTTAATCAGTGGTACAAATTTGAAAAGTTTGATCCTACTGCTCTGATGCGACGCATCAATGTGTATAAAGTGTGGTGTGACATGACAAATACTTTCATTGACTTCAATACTTGTGCTGCATACAACCCAACTGTAACCATACAATTACTGAAATAAACAAGTTTGAATGAAAAACGTCTTTATTTTTCACAAAATGGCGGCAAAAAACAAAATGGCCGCTAAGGGAGCGAGCCGTTAGGCGAGGAGGGACCGATTACTCTGGCGGACTCGCCAGCTTGCACAGCGAGGAATCGTTGATCTGCTCTCAAGCTAGATTAGCAGTCCTGGAATTTGATCACGCTGTGACAACAATGTAGACTCGTTCCTCTGGAGGTGGCTCGTGCCATATTTTCATTCCATAATGGATTGTATTGAAAACCTTGGTTACAGTCCAGCCAGTTGTTGTTACTCATGGCCCGGCAGTGATGTAAAAACTCGGTTTAAAAGTGCGGGTCATCCCCTGGTGGCCATCCATCTTTTACTCGTAGCATACCCATAATAAGGGGCCTTGTCAGTGGGTGTGTACTGTACGTCATCGTAATCGATTACAGATTGGTTCATACATTGAACTTGTCATACGTTGCATAACGTGGTTTGAGCTCACCTTGATTTTAGCAATCTGGAAACCGGTCCCAGTGGCTAGTTGTAACGAAGTCACTCAATTTCATGGCTACTGGAACATATTTCCCGCCACAGCCGTGCTTGTTTCTTCGGTACCTTCCACTCCATCTGACCGGTTTTTTTTCCATACGAATGTATTGCCATTCATGGCCCTTGTTATGACCTGGCTCAAAAGGCCACAACAAAGAGGAGACACACCATGTCAACGGTTATCAAAATGGGTTTATTTAAAGGAAACAATCCAAATGAATTGAAGTGCAACAAGAAGTAGGGGGGCGGTGGTGGCGCAGTGGTTAGAGCGTTGGTCATCAGATCAAGGGGCGTTGGTGAACTCCAGTTCGAATCCCGCCTCGGCCGCCACTGCGTCAGGCCGTTGTGTCCTTGGGGCAAGACACTTGCTACCCGCATTTGCTCCTGTGGGAATGTCCGCAGTAATGACTCTTACATGTCTAATATGTGTAATGTGTACTTGTAAAGCGCTTTGAGCACCTGTAAAAGCGCTCTAATAAAAATGTAATGCATTATTATTATTATTATAAGTAAGGCATGAGGTGTGGACGTCAGTGGTATCAGTAGTGTAAATGCAGGGTGAGGGTTGTATGAATATGTATGTGTGAGAGTGTTGAAGTGCACAGAGTAAAGCAAATAGAGTACCTACAACATATACTTAAACAACACCGGGGGCCTGTACGGGAAAGCAGAGGGGGCACAGAGAGGAGCAGAGAGGCTCTAAATAGCTGCAGGACACCAGACCCAGGTGTTTGCAATCACTGCAAACAGCAAACACCAATCACCAATCACCAACTCCTCTCTACTGATGCACCCACAGGGGCATCACAGCCCCCCCTTAAGACGGGGCCCCAAAGGGATCCACGACAACCCAATATCCTCCTTCTTAACTCCAGTTTTTTTTATTTCCCTTCTTAGGACTGGAGGACGCTCCTCCTCACTGTCTCCGAACTCCTGCCCCGCGACCCCGCACCGCTTCCTCGCCTCCACTGCCTTTATGTCCCACTCCTCCTTGGGTTGGCTGGCGTTGAGCCACAGCATGTAGGCGCTCATCGGTCTCTTGGGCGCGCCGACCTCCTTCGGCCTCCTCTTCTGCCTCCTCTTGTTCGGCCTCCTCTTGTTCTTCACCTCTTTGACTGTCCTCTCCTTCTTCTTGTCCCGATTTCAAGGTACCGTCCTGGACCACATTCTCCAGACTCTGAAACAGGTAGGTCAGTAGACATCCTACGGCTCTGCAAACGCGTAACAGTATAAATTGGCGACACACTTGGAACTTGCAAACCGCTCTCATCTGGCTCCACAGATGCCAACGGCCTGGAAACCACCACAGGCGGTGGCACACCAGCCCACACAGCACTACCAGCGAGATCGTTGCCCAAAATCATCTGTATCCCATCAAGTGGCAATGCGGGACGCACGCCAATAGACACAACTCCCCGCACCAGCTCGCAATCCAGCACTATTGTATGCCGTGGCACAGGGATCAAGCCCATCTCCATGCCCCTCATCAGCACAACATCCCCAGTCTCTGTCTCTGATGAAAAAGGCAATACTGACTCAGCAATAAATGAGTATCTAGCTGCTGTGTCACGCAACACCTTAATCGGAACATACTTGTCACTACCAACTACTGACACAACGGCTTCCGTTATGAACGGCTCAAAAACAGAACCCACATCCAAGTCGGCACAAACCAGCTTCTTATCAGGCACCATGCCCGATCCTACACCCTGCGGCTTTTTAACCAAAACGGCAGAACACACATGGCTGGAGCATGTGGTGAAGAACGAGGCTTCCCCTCAGGTTCCAGCAACGGACACTGCCCCTTCCAATGACCCTCTTCTCGACAATAATGACATAGGTCCACTTTGGCCCCCTCGGGTCGCCCTGTACCTACAAGTCTACGGGAGGAGCCTGGTGAAAACTTTGCACCACCGCGGGCATAGCCATTGTCTTCTCCCCGTTTCCAATCACCCCTAGAATACTTCTCAGTAAAACTGCCCTTATGTGTCAACACAAAATCGTCCGCTAATTCAGCAGCTCTAAATGCGGTGGAAGGTTTCTGTTCATTCACATAAGTGGCCACACGCTGAGGGAGACTGTTTTTAAATTGTTCCAAGACAATGAGCTCACAAAGGCCGTCAAAACTTGCAACCTTTGCTGCCGCGCACCACCGCTGAAAATGAGAAGTTAAATCACGGATAAACTCCATATGTGTCTGCTTATCTCCCTTGACCCAACTTCTGAACCTTTGACGATACGCTTCCGGAACCAGTTCGTAAGATTTCAACACCGCTGATTTTACTCTATCATAGTCCAAAGCATTTTCGCCACAAACCGCCGAATAGGCTTCCTGTGCTCGCCCAGTGAGTACACACTGAAGTAACAGCACTCTGTCCGAATCTGACCAGTTTCTTGCCTCCGCTATGCGTTCAAATAGAGTGAAAAAAATGTCCGGGTCACGCTCATTGAACTTTGGCACTAATCGCAAGTAAGAAATGATATCGCCACTGCCTGATGCCGACCTATCACCACCATCCTCCCTTGGAGACAACTTGCCCTCTCCCATCAGCCGTAATCTAGCATGTTCCACCTCACATTTCATCTTTTCCACCTCCAGCACCTTCTCCACCTCCAAACGCTTCTCTACCTCCTGCTGCTGACCCCTCATCTCCAACTGCAACTTCTCCTGCTCCAACTTCAACTTCTCCTGCTCAAACCTCATCTCCAACTGCAACTTCTCCTGATCCAACCTCAACTTCTCTTGATCAAACTGCATGGCCAAAAGCTCCTTTTGCTGCTCGAACGTCAAACCAGCTGTCTGAACCACTACCGGCACGAACCCTGCCGCACCAGACTCACTCTTCTGCAACACCCCCTGCTCAAACAAAGATGACACTGACAGTTTTAATGTCATGTTTCCGCTTGCTCCCCACAACAGCAATGTCATAGTGCTCTGCTATTTCGACTAACTGCGCCTTCTGGCAATTATCTAAGAACGATACTGAGGGCGCATCCACAAACGCTGACAAAGAAGTCATACTAGCCAATCAGAAAGCAAAGTACCAAACTGCCAACACGCATGGGCATAAGATTAGCCCAACAGAGAATTTCCCCTAACTGCCTAAACAAAATCTTCCTAATCTCACCTAGTCTTCATGTGGCTTGCGGTGGGTAATTACGCACTGGAACCCGGCGGAGTTATGGAGCGACCTGCACGCAGGTAACACCAAGAAATCACGCGGATGTGCCCCCGAGACAGCTGTCCGAAAACAGCTGACACTAACCACGTTGCCACAACACTATAAAAAAACAAACAGACGCAACCCAAAGGGAAACGCCACTTAAGCCTAGCGGGGAAAACTCTTACCAAAGCGTAACAAGCAGCAACATCTTACCTTCTGATTGGCACACAAAACCTGACGCCCTGTCAAACACTAAAGCTTCCTGAACCCCAAAAAACATGATGTGTCCCCAAAATAGCAGTACCGAGCCAGCACACAGCTGGACCACATCAACTAATTAGCTGCTCAAATGACACCATGTGCTCTGAGCACTACACAAACTTTTAACCAAATAACCCGTAGGACGACCCCCCATTTGTTATGACCTGGCTCAAAAGGCCACAACAAAGAGGAGACACACCATGTCAACGGTTATCAAAATGGGTTTATTTAAAGGAAACAATCGAAACAATCCAAATGAATTGAAGTGCAACAAGAAGTAAGGCATGAGGTGTGGACGTCAGTGGTATCAGTAGTGTAAATGCAGGGTGAGGGTTGTATGAATATGTATGTGTGAGAGTGTTGAAGTGCACAGAGTAAAGCAAATAGAGTACCCACAACAGCCCTTAACCGCTTAGCAGTCTTGCGCCTGCCTACTGAGCTCTTTTGCGGCTCCACCTCTTGGTCGTAGTGCGCCTGCGCTGTCTCTTCTCTGGAATCTAAATAGTCCTGTGAGGCTGTTAGCTGACATTCCAACGAAGCAAAATGCTTGCTGTATTGCTCCCACTGGGCTTTAAACACCTACCAAGATAACATGATCACGCTGTTTTAATATGCGTGTTTTAAATGCTGATGTTAGGTTTGCACAAAGTATAGAATACATTTGTTATGCTCAGTATTTGTTTGAGGTGCAACAGGTATTGTCCAGTGTGTCTATTGCATTGTGAAAAGGCAAAGCAGGCTTTCCATCCAAACCGATAGATAATTTGTTGAATCAGGAAACCATAAGAAAACGGTTTGCAATTTGATGATGGCTTTCGTTTTCTCTCACTATTAGAGTACTGCAGCATGTTGGCAGCGCGCACAGAATGACCTCCTAGCTTGTGTGCGTCAACTTGGTGTGCCTACCTGGTTTTGTTCATTCTCTTCGCGGCTGATCTTAGGTGGGCAAATCTACTCACGCTATTTTAAAACAGGAAGGTAGAACACAGACCGCTTGAAGATTTAGATTGGGCAGACAGATGTGAACTCTTGCGTCGTAATTCTGTGACAGCGGCGAGGATGTTTCATTTTTAGATGGAATTGTTTTTTGAAAGAAGTTCTTATGTCCCTTCACACCCAATTGGCAAGATTGTAGACTATGTCAGCCGCGTGGCTCACCTCATTTGGATTGAGAATGCACCCACAATTGATAAGAATACAGATGAAGAGGGATTAAATTCATCGACACATGTGTGACATGTGAATTACCATCAAAGATGAGCCGTTAAAGGACATTGTGACATCTGTGCAACAGCTTTCCAAAGACACTCTAAAACGTGTAAGAAAAAACCCACTGTTTGGCGATTGAATTCCCCAGGCCAGCTACTGCTACTACATTAGGCGCATTCACACTGTGGTACTTTCCACAAAGGTTCATGCAACTTAGTTCATGAGAACTAGAGAGAGCCGGTACTAAAATTAGTTCATTAGAACCTTTTTACCCTCTCGAAAGTCCCTGCTAGAGAGCAGGGACTTTCGAGCGGCTCTCTAGTGAGTAAAGAGCTATATTTTTGATTGGCTGGGCGGATTGCAAACCACGCCCCGTAAAACTCTGAAAATGCCTGTGATGCCCCTGTGGGTGCATCAGTAGATTGGTGATTGGTGTTTGCTGTGTGCATGATTGCAGTAACTCAGGGCACCTGGTCTGGTGTCCTGCAGCTATTTAGAGCCTCTCTGCTCCTCTCTGCTCTCTCTCTGCTTTCCCGTACAGGTCCCGTGTTGTTGATATGACTTATTGTAACTTTACTTTGTGCACCTCACACTCTCACATACACATTCATGCAACCCTCACCCTGCACTTACACTATTATACCACTGTCGTCCACACCTCATGCTTTAACTATCGTTGCACTTCCTCTAATTTGGATTGTTCTTGTAAATAAACACATTTTGATAACCATTGACATGGTGTGTCTCCTCTTTGTTGTGGCCTTTTGAGCCAGGTCATAACAATGCCATTTTTATTTCCTCACATTATTGCCCAGCGCACCAACGGAGAGAGTACTGTTTTGAAAGCAGTTATGGAAACAGTTTTTGCAAAGAAGTCATCGGAGCGGTGGAGTGATGAGGATGTGTCGGCGCTTCTGTCGATTTACTCCGAGGACGCGACCCAGCGGCTTCTGCTAAAGGCAGTTTCTAATTCTAAGTTGTACGACCGTTGTTCACTGAAGTTACGCGACCTGGGAATCTTCCACAGCGGCTAACTCATGCAGGGACAAAAATAAAGAAGCTCAGGCAGGACTACAAAAAAATAAAATACCACAATAAGAGTGGTAACGACCGGAGGACGAGCAAATGGTACGATATATTGGATGCTCTGCTCGGCCACAGGCCCTCATTCTCCGGCACAGCATCGACCATCGATTCGGGCGCGCTGGTGTGGGAGGCCGCTGAAACGGCAGATTCAGTGGCCTGTGAATTGGACGACGACGACCAAGGTCAAATAGAATACATGCACTGCACCTGTTTTAATCTGCACAATACTGGTCTCAGATGTACTTTATTTGCTCAGTAGATCGAGCTAGCCATGCTAGGCTGAACTGGCTAACACTGTTAGCATGCCGACCCTGAGCAGGCTAATAACAGCTAGCTGGCTAGCTATTCTCGGCCGCTATGAATACGTTTTGACTGTGAATAAGTGTGCAATGTTTCTGTAATTTGCTTCACTAACTAATCGTGTGTTTTCAGGGGCAGAGATGAGACAACTCTTTCTAGAAACGAGTGAGCTTTCCCCTCCAGATCGGGACAGCAGTCCTCGCTCGTCTCCCTTTCCACCAACCAAACGCAAAGGTACGTACAAACACACTGTTACTACTCTGGTCTTGAAAAGAACGTTATGCTTTCGAACTGATGTCCACTAATCACGTTTATTTCCGTCTGGTACAATTATGAAACAGCGTGAAAAATCATCGTTTACACTTTTAGCCACCTTTTTCTCCTCTCTCACAAACTTCCGGGCTCGAGGTCACATGGACTTCCGGTAAGAAAAACTCCTATCCTTTTTTGACAAAAAACTAAGTTCAAGCATACATTAAGCACTCTTCACAAATACAAAACAATAAATAAGGGCACTACACACACACATATATATACAAAGTGTATGTGTGTGTATATATAATATATACACACAAACACTGTGTGTGTGTGTATATATATTATGCTATTTGATCCTATCTTACCTTCTACTTTACACTGTCCCTGTCTGCACCCTGTCCAATGTTGTCTCCGTTAAAAACCTACAGTAAACAAATGCCTTGTATGTTGTAAAACTACATGTAGAATAAACTGATCTTGTATCTTGCTTATTTGTCCTCTTAGGAAAGCGGGCTCGGGATGAGAGCTTCCTTGACACCGGCGAGCCATGGCCAGCAAGGAGAGTGTGGACCGGCGTGCCATGGCCAGCAGGGAGATGCACGACGAACAGATGTTGTCTGTTCATAAGTCCCAGGAAACGGACGTCAATCTGGTCATGGTGATGTCGCGCCAGGCTGACGCGATGTCGCGCCAGGCTGAGGCATCGGCGCGCCAGGCTGAGGTGTCTGCGCAGCAACAACAGGCCTTCCAGGATGGGCTTCTGGCAGTGCTTTCCGAGCTGGTTAAATCCAACAGGCCTTCTTCGCTGTAGTGTGTATATATAGGGGGGGAGGGGGGGAGGGGCTGTGGCTATTGTGCTGTACTTTGAATCGGGGGGGTAGCAGGTTTGAGTCCCACTGCAGTCAGCATGTCGTTGTGTCCCTGAGACACTTCACCCCCAAATTGCTCCTGTGGTTGTCCACAGTATTGAGTATGTAAGTCTCTTTGGATAAAAGCGTCTAACAAATGACATGTAATGTAATTGCCACTGTTTTGATACTGACACTTTACTTGCACTAAGGTGTGTCTTCTGCGGAGCCTATCCCCACACCTGGGACAGTTTATTTTGTATTGTTATTATATATATATATTGCCACTGTTACTATATTATTTTGGTACTAAACTTTAACTTCTACGACACACCTGGGACAGCGTGATGCCGTTATTGTTATGTCTTGACTGTGCTAAATAAAAGAGAACCTACATAGCGATTAAACAGATCCTGTATCTTGCTTATTTCTCCTCTTAGTCTTACGCATACATACAAATAATTTATCATATCATTTTGAGATAAATAATGAAAATACAAGGGTTAATATCCTTTTGTTAAATCAGCCTGAGAGGACACTATATAAATAAATGTACATTGTTGTAAAGTACCCCTTATAACTGTGGTGTGTCTGCCACTATGTAATTGTGTCTTGACTGGTAAATAAAAGAGAGAACCAAAAGCACTGTACAAAATATCAGTTTATTGTCAATTAACAAATTTCAACGCTGTTGAGATGCCTCATAAGGGCTGTGCGCGTGTCTTGGGGAGGCTGCCCCCCAGCTCGCAATGGACTGGCGCTGGCCCATCAAGCTGGGTCGCCGGTAAGGCAGTCCATTCGGCCCTGTACTCATCGGCCATTACTCTTCACAAAGGTTATGCCAATATGCAACATGCTGCCCCCGGATTTCTATCTTGTCTATGCTTGCTTCATAAAGCACCTCCATCTGCCTAAAAGCGTTCCCACCACCACTCGTGCTCGGCTTGTTTTGAAGTTGTACACATGTTGCTCGGGTGTGAGCCTTCCATTTTCTTGGAACGGTTTCATCAGCCATCTTGCAGGGGGTAGGCTGAGTCACCGTGAAACAATTATTTGAAAGTGTGGGGGATTAATCAAGCGATCTTCAAGGCTGCTTACAAATTGGTTGGTAGAAAAGACACACGTTGAATTGAGAAGACAAATTGGCGAAGTCTGGATTAATCAATACAACAAAACCACTGTTAAAATGCTGGAATGCCCAATATGGACATTCAGTATGTGGGCAATGCCTATGCATGTGTTGTCTATATACTTTCCTACATCTCCAAGGCAGAAAAGCAAATGGGATTATTATTGGGTAATGCACATAAAGAAGCATCACAGCAGGGCAATCTAGATGCCAAGGATGCATTTAGAAAGTTAGGGAGTGTGTATTTACACAAACCGAGATGTGTGTGCCCAAGAGGCAGTCTACCGATTGACAATCATGTCCCTGAAGACATGCTCTCGCTTGGTCCAATTTGTGCCAACAGGGAAACATACAGTTTAAACATGAGTAGGCCATTGCGTGTGTTAAAACAGATGGCAGATAGTCTAACCAGACAACGGTGTGGATGACTGGTTTTGTTGACCGTACAAAAATCGGCCAAATTTTAAATGATATGTGTTTGGCAACATTCACATCCGAATACAGGGCTATGTCCGAGTGAAAATTCCCAAAAATGCCATCGAACTCCAAAATAATTTCGGGTTTATTATTAAAAAGAACGTGAACAAAACCAGCAGTTGTGCGTTATGCAAAATGTTCCAAAACAAAGTCTCCGGAATTATTTTTCTACAGCGATTTTCAATGGTTTCTGTCGTATCGCATCGATGAGCAGTGAAAGCCACACAATTGGGGAAACGTGTGAAGACTTGAGCGGTCGAGTGTCGATTGCTGATGGATCTAGACGCTGGTGAAATCAGAGGTCGACGCGAGGAATAGAGCTTTGTTTGAACTTGATTCGGATGAATTACAAAGAATCCAAGTCTTTTAGACGGTAATGTAGATTTTGAAGACGCTTGGTGTGACCTGTGCCCCGAACAGGAATTGGAAAAATCTTCAATGCGAAGAAGAGCGGGAACAAATGTAAACCGTAGACGGGGCGCAAATAGACGCTATTCCTGATCTTGCCGTTAGTAAGTCGGCAAATTGGCCATTTGGAAAAGACAAAGAATATTTTGTGAGGCAGAAGCGAAGGGCAGAAATGACCGTCCGGTCTCTAAACTAAACACAAATGTGTAGTGCCATGGAGATATTGGGAGTCGGGAGGCGGTGCATCGAAGGTGCAAAAATGTACTTTAATGATCAGAGCTGCAGCAGGACATGTTGTCGGTCGCAGCCCGGGTCGACAAGAGAAAGAAGCCAGGAGGGCACACAATATACATAGTTAGGAACACATATGTCCGTCCGGAAACAATCACAGCCCCAACCCGTAGTTCCATGAAGTGAATTAGCTCCCAGTGGTTAAATAGGTGGTCACTACACAAGCCCCCGCCAGAATTCAAACATGGTAAAGGAAAAATCATATCCCCACGTCCGTGGAGGAAGCACCACAGGGGCCGAGGAGGGTGGGGCCGGGGCCATGGACGGGCCGCGAAGGGGTAGGGGCTTTAACGAGGGCATCCTCACCGGGGGTGGAAGACAGGCCGGAACGGGGCCGCAGAAGTAGGCGTCGTAAGGGGGCCGCAGTGCTGCGACGTGGGGACGGCGTGAATATCCCGGTGGTCCCCAGCAGGGAGTGAGCGCTGCCCGGCCGCAGGCGAGGGCACAACGGCAGCGGGCACAAAGTCCTCTGGGGGAAAGAGCCGGGTCCCCGGGGGGGGCGGAGGCAGCATCCCCGGGAGGAAGGAGCCGGGTCCCCGGGGGGCAGGAGGCAGGGGTCCCCGGGGGGGCAGGAGCACATCCCCGGGAGGAAGGAGCCGTGGACAGGGGGGAGAGGGCCAGGCAGGGTCCCGGAGCGCGCCACCCACGGGCCGATGAAGGCATAGGCACGTCCGAAACAGCCGAGGCGAGACGGGGTCCAGGAGTGCACCACCCAGGCGTCGATGAGCGGGAGTGGCGTCTGGAGCCGCCGTCGAGGTGAACCGTGAGCCGCGGTAAGAAGTGAGGCACAGGCAGGGTCCCGAAGCGCGCACCCACGGGCCGATGAAAAATGGGGACGTCCGAAACCGCCGAGGCGAGGGAAGAGGCCAGGCAGGGTCCCGGAGCGCGCCACCCACGGGCCGGTGAAGGCATTGGGGACGTCCGAAAACCGCCGAGGCGAGACGGGGTCCAGGAGTGCACCACCCAGGCGTCGATGAGCGTGAGTGGCGTTCTGAAGCCGCCGTCGAGGTGGTGAAACAGGTGAGAGTGTCCACACTAGGACGACCAGACATGGTCGAACCTCCTCTCAGGCACCAGAAAAAGCTCAAAAAGGGCCGTACTGTCCACGGTCAAAAACAGGTGGGCGAAATAGCCGTTAGCAGCTAGCCGTTAGCAGCTAACCGTTAGCTGAGGGCCGTTATCTGGCAGCCATCGGTAGCTGCTAGCCGTCGTTAGCCCCACGTGGATAGCTGCTAGTCGTGGTTAGCTAGCGCCGCTGGGACGTGCAGCCGCACGCCCCGGAGAAGAAACAGCCCCAATGAGGGTAGCCATGGGGTTGCTGGTCGACCCAGCAGGTCGTGCATCGTCCCCCGATGGCGGGGAACGGCGAGCAAGCGTCTCCAGCCATCTGCGGAGCACGCACCGAGCCTCAGTCCGTCGTGCCGGTGGCAGCCACGGACGTCTCCAAAAATCCCCCGGCATTTCGAGAAAGGAACCGGAGTTCCTTTTGCCGTGTTCGGCTTCTTACCCCGGACACAGAAGGTCCTGCTGTGAGGACATCACCTCTTCCTCATCGAACCTCTCTGTCTCCAGTCACAATCTTCAGAAACATGCGCGAGTGCCTCTCAATTCACGTCAGAGTCACCAATATAGTGCCAGGAGATATGGGAGTCGGAGGCGGTGCATCGAAGGTGCAAAAGGTACTTTAATGAAGAGCTGCACAGGACATGTTGTCGGGTCGCAGCCCGGGTCGACAAGAGAAAGAAGCCAGGAGGGCACACAATATACATAGTTAGGAACACATATGTCCGTCCGGGAAACAATACCCCCCAACCCGTAGTTCCATGAGTGAATTATGTCCCAGTGGTTAAATAGGTGGTCACTACAAATGTCTATTTTCTATCAAATACAACAATGGTGGTAAAACTCCGGACCGGTTTCACGTATTTTATAACAGGCGGCGTGCTGGGACCGGAAAGAGCCATTTGATTAAGGCAGTATGAGACAACCAGGTTGCTCTCAACACTTTGTGATCACCCTGATTCTGTGTGTGTTGTTGACTGCCCCAACTGGAATTGCTGCATACAATTTAGACGCAGCAACTATCCATAACACATTTAGCATTGGCGTAAATGCAAAATTACCCTACAACACCTTTCGGCGAAGAAAGAATAAATAGTCTGCGTGCCAAATAGACATTTACAAATTGTAATTGTCGATGAAATATCCATGGTCACAAACTCACGGCAGATTACGTCAAATTAAACAATGTATTGATTATTCCCCATTTGGTAGGGTGGTGGTAGTTGTTGGAGATTTTTTTCCAGCTGCCACCAGTGAAAGGAAAATGCCTTGTATGTAGAGAAAGTAGGATTTAACCTATTTAGCGTTGTAGAGCTTAAAACAATAGTCAAGCAGAAAGATATTGTTTTTGCGGAACTGCTAAATAGGTTGAGAACACGCTCAAAAGAACAGCATTGTCAGCTAGTGACATTGATTTGTTGAAGAGCTGTGAAACAGGTGAAGAAAGTTCAGCATTTCCCCCCACAAACACTCAGGTTAATGATCATAATCTGTCCTCTACATGCCCCGGAACATGTAGAGACAGAAGCTCAGGATACTGGCCATAACAGACACACTGGAGTTACAACATGGACATCACACCAAAGTGTATCAAACACGTTTAGCGGAACGTTTGGGTTCTTGGGGAGGAAGGAAATGCTCGTGTAATGTTGACAAAAAATAGATGTGACGTAAATATATATATATAAACATGTCAATAGAGATTTTATACACAAACACAGAAAAAAAATGCTCTTCACTTATTTAACCCTTTCCCTCTACCAGCCAAGGCCCCTGGCATGATATGACCGCGGTTATGTATACATGTCCCACTGTGGGAAACGATATTTCTGGATGTATAGCCACATGTAGAATTTTTTACAATAAAGCTGACTTGACTTTCGAGCGTCTTGCTTTTAGCCACACTGAATTAACTAGAAGTCATGGCTGTGTCAATTACCAAGTCGGATATCATTTTACAAAGATGACAAGAAGAGTGTAGATAGAAGAGAGAACCACTACAAGTCAGGACACGTACAGCAGTGCAGCCTAGATGAAGGTTGTGCTTACCGGTGTTGTCAGGGCTAGCATGGTGGGACAAGGTTTATAGAGTGCCGGTGAGGAGTGAGAGCAAGAGTACCGTTAAGCTAGAGTTCATTTTTCAAATTAGTCACCATGCTGCCGTAGCCTGGTTGGGTGCCGGAGGCGTTTTTGGGGAGGGTATGTTCTGTGTTAAGAGTTTTACTTGCTACATGGTGTACTTTGAGGGTTTTGACTCTGCAGACCATTTACATGCAGAAAAACCTTCATAACACACAAGGGGACGGGTACTAACCGGAAAAGCATGACATGGGATCTTTAAACATATACATAAGTAAATGTTACTGCTATATTATATATTTTCTGATATAGGTCGTTTATAACCCTAAAAACATACTCTTGGAAGGTATCAGTATTCTTTTGTTCATCTCTTTTTGATTGGTCATCAAATTCACGTTCCTATTGCATTTTTATCGAACATTTGTCCAACTCCCACCTTAGACCCCAAGAAAAATGAAATGACGTTGAGTGAAAGCCATCATAGCAGTGTTTTTACTATCACTCACATATAACAATTCTAATACACATCTTCAGTCGTAAACCCAGGAGTCTGATTGTTTCGGCTTATTATAACTAAACAATCTCCCCCCAGGATCGCCCTGCAAGGTGATCAAATCCAAGCAGTGTGTATTATAGGAACATGTAGCTGTGCGTTTTCAGCATTCAGGAGGATCTGCAGCTGTACGCCTGAGCACGAGCGATGCATTCACTGCGCTGCATCAGGACAGAGTGAGCCGGAAAGGGCGTCCACACGCTGTTTATATAGAGGTGTAGGAGGGGCTTATTCCCATGTAACTTTCGTGAAGCCTCCGTATGTCACGGTGAGCAGGTGAGTATCCATAGTTTTTTCTTAATCCTGTTTTTGACCTTTGTGACCCCAATAAAATGTTCATTCCAAATTGTACGTTTGCTCTCTGTATTTATTTACAATTCACGTGTTCTCTAAAGTGGAACTCCATTTAATTATTTCAGGCGTGAAGAGGAGTAAGCACGTGGGCGTCCATTTTAGGTTATGGCCTGGAAAAGGGGGCGGTTAGGATTAGCGTTAGATTGAGGGCGAGAGAGTATCAGGCAGTGACCCCTGAGGGGCCATCGGAGAGAGCCACCCTACCCCAGAGAAATGAGAACATGGGGCACCGGCTGCGTTAGGGAATAAGAGGCTTGGATCCTACTGCCCGGGACCGGCTAAAAGATCGAGTGCTCGGGCCATCCTTGTTCACCACGAGGCAGTCCAACTCTCACCTTAGGCCCCAAGAAAAATGAAATGACGTTGAGTGAACGCCATCATAGCAGTGTTTTTACTATCACTCACATATAACAATTCTAATACACATCTTCAGTAGTAAACCCAGGAGTCTGATTGTTTCGGCTTATTATAACTAAACAATCTCCCCCAGGATCGCCCTGCAAGGTGATCAAATCCAAGCAGTGTGTATTATAGGAACATGTAGCTGTGAGTGTGAGTTTTCAGCATTCTTCATCATAGTAGCACGCTTTCAGTATTCATGATTCTACATCATAATTCTTCATCATTGTAACATGTAGCTGTGCGTTTGTGCTTTCAGCATTCAGGAGGATATCAGACGAGTAAGCAGGAGAGATGCCTTCGCTGCCATGCATCAGGACTGAGTGAGCCGGAAAGGGCTTCTGCACTCTTGTATATATAGGTGTGGGAGGAGCTTATTTGTCTGTGAGTTTCGTGAAGCTACCGTATGTTCCCGTAAGCAGGTAAGTTGCCATGTATTTTCTTAACCCTATGTTGGACCTATGTAACCCCAATAAAATGTTCATTCCAAATTGTTATGTTGTCCTTATTTATTTACAATTCACGTGTTCTCTTAATTAATTTCAAGTGGGCTGCCATTTTAGTTTTTAGGCATGAGGAGGAGTGAGCACGTGGGCGTCCATTTTAGGTTACGAGCTGGAAAGGGTTTGACGGTTAGGATTCTAATTATAATGAGGGGGAGAGAGAATCAGGCAGTGAATTATAAGGGGCCACCAGAGAGAGCCAACTTGCCACAGAAATGAGAACATGGGGCACTCGCTGAGTCAGGGAAGAAAGGGTTTGAATCCTGCTGCCAAGACGGCTACAGGACTGAATGCACTGGCCATCCTTGCTCTCCACCGAGGCAGATCCAACTCCCACCTTAGACCCCAAGAAAAATGAAATGACGTTGAGTGATAGCTATCATAGTAGTGTTTTTACTATCACTCACATATAACAATTCTAATACACATCTTCAGTCGTAATCCCAGGAGTCTGATTGTTTCGGCTTATTATAACTAAACAATCTCCCCCAGGATCGCCCTGCAAGGTGATCAAATCCAAGCAGTGTGTATTATAGGAACATGTAGTTGTGAGTGTTCAGCATTCAGGAGGATCTGCAGCTATACGCCTGAGCACGAGTGATGCATTCACTGCGCTGCATCAGGACAGAGTGAGCCGGAAAGGGCGTCCACACGCTGTTTATATAGAGGTGTAGGAGGGGCTTATTTCCCATGTAACTTTCGTGAAGCCTCCGTATGTCACGGTGAGCAGGTGAGCATCCATAGTTTTTTCTTAATCCTGTTTTTTACCTTAGTGACCCAATAATGTTAATTCCAAATTGTTATGTTGTCTCTGTATTTATTTACAATTCACGTGTTCTCTAAAGTGGGCCTCCATTTAATTATTTCAGGCGTGAAGAGGAGTTCTGTTCTAAACAGTTTAAAAGTGTCAGACATAGGCCGCGGCCGCCTTGTTGCAATTGCACTGGTTTCAGTTGGCTTCAATTTGTTTTATATTGTCAGCCATAATGACTGTAACATTATGAAACCAAATAAATGCACGTGAGTGTTGCAGAACAATATGATAATGTTCCGTTTTTAATAAGTCACGTTTTTTGGGAGGGGCGGAGGACCATCTAATTAATGTCTACATGAATATAATTAAATGCAATGAACGCATAATTTAGGCACTGTATTTCCTGGATTAGGCTACCTTCGTTTTAAGGCGAGACACCCCAGGTGAATAGGGTAATTTTTTTAACTTAAAGGTATCAGCTAGAACTTTCTCCAGTTAATGTCTTACAATAAGGCAATTGTCTTTTGTATTACAAGTTTTCTGAAATAGCATGTTTAAATATGCAAATGAGCCATTATCTCATTAAATATGCACATATTTTAACACATTTCAGGAATCGAAATCTGAACTTTGGATAAAGCCAGGTTCCAAATTGTTGTTTCATTTTGTAGTCATATTAGTATCTAAGGCTTTACAGAAGGGATATTGGATATCTCTTTTTATCACTCAATAATCAGAAAATACTGTCAACAGCCCTAAAATATCCATTTTCGCCATGTTGTTAGGTATACAATGTTTGTATAATTCAGGCTATGAATTATATATGAACAAACCCTTCTGTAAAAGCCTTCATAATATTGATAGGAATATAACTGGAAGGTTTGGTGTCTCTACGTGCTTCTGAAGTTGAAATTTCGAACTCAGAGTAGGAGACAAAACTCATTTTGAGGAAAAACGACCTTTAAAGATTGCAGTGAGACGCTAGCTAAACCCTCCTGTTCTCTGGATGACAGCTCGCGCATCGACGCACTCCGTGAAGTATTTCCATGTTCTGGGGTCATTTGTTTTTTGGATAACCTTGCTTCGTGCAAGAGACAATTGTTGTCGTCCTTCTCTGTGAACGTTTTTTTCGCCGTTCTTTTGCGATTTTGAGATTTCAATTTCTAGCGGAAAGCTAAACAGGAAGTGTTTTAGCACACCACGTGACGCATCTGAACGAATCACGTTGTCAGAAATTGACCCCAGCCAATGAGATTTCGTTTCTTGGTTTAAGACCCCCTGTGCTTTCACGATTGGTTGCTGATACAAAGGAAATGACCATATTTGGATCCGATGAGATTGTGCAGGAGAGACGGAGCTTTCCAACGATATCTCTGTTGACATGGTGCACACAGCTGGTCACGGTGCTGCTTTATGTTACGTTAGAATGCTAACTTTTGGTGAATTTAGGAGAAATCTCCAGACGCAAATAGACAAACTATAGTAAAATAAACACTTAAATCTGTATTTTGTACGTTTTCCTTCCAAAAGCCTGAAAGAAAACATGTTATGGAATCAAAATAGCACAAAATCTCAAAATTGACCAGTACTTGAAAAACGATGTTTTTGCCTGCCGTGTCTCGCCTTAAAATATACTATCCAAATTTCACATATGAAATGGCCAACAATTATCACTTTAAACGCCACAGGTTAGGCTACTTGATTATTATTATTATATAATTATTAACATCCAACGCTTTTTGAGCCAAATACGCAACTGCGTGTGTTCATAATTGCGTGATGTTAGCAGCGGAATCCACGTCCAGCCTGAACATTAGGGAAACGCAACAAATGAATAGTTTAGTTTCAGTGTTACTGGACAGCTCCTCAAAGTCCTACAGCTTGTATTTAAGGCAGCGCAGCGCTCTCCCTCGGGAGCTTCCATTCCCCTTAATCGTGCTCTGTGAATTCTTTCAATGCTCATATATGCGGGTTCGGGTCGGGTTGCGGAACTAATTGGCAATATGTGCGGGTAGCCATACAGTAGAAGTACTTTGTTGTGTGTGGTGGTAGCAGGTGTAAGACTACTGAGTCCAGCCAGTATCAATATCATTAAGAACTAATGGTAAAATTGTGTTTTTATCACTCATCAAGATAGCAGAAACATGCTTATGGAGGGAAATCACTACGTACACCGTTTAAAGTAATTAATTGAATTGTTAGCAGTAGGCTTACTACTACAAAGTCAAAACAGTATCAATATAATTAATAAGAACTATTGGTAACATTCTGGTAGCAGTCAAACTAGTACCGAGTCCAACAGTATCCGTTTTATTAAGAACTTGTGGTCACAATTATTTGTATCGATCATATAGCAGGGGAAAAATGAAGAGCAGCTGATTTGAAAAAACAAAGTGGAGAGATGGCTGAGGCAACTGAAGATTATTATCATCTGATATTTGGAAGAGTGTTACATTTGAAATGGCAGAAAGTCTTGTTGCAATTTCCAGATATTGAAAGAGGCCCCTGGAGTTTTCTCTGGTAACTATCAATAGTAGCAGTTAATTGAATACTGTTCAAACAATACCTGTGTTTGTGTTGATATTGATTCTCCTGTTTTTATCCTTTCATACATGTGAGGACTGAAACCTGCATGAACATTCCGGGGTGCTTGGAGTAAACAGGTTTTATTACTCTGTGAGGGGAGGTGTAGTTAGGCAGGACAGGGGGCTAGGTGGAGAGAGTACCTTCTGCTTAAGATCTCTAGTATGTCATGTTTCAGGGAAGGTCTACATATCTTGAATAGTACTGGGTGTGTTTTAATTACTTTGTATTCATAATAAGCAGTCTGTGTAACCAGAAGCTGGAAATATGAGAGTATTTAATTATGTATTATACTTTGTGAACGAGGGGATATTCTTTAGACACAACTCAAGTCTCTGGAATGTGCAGAAAGGGTGTGTGTGGATGAAAGCTGCAGTAATATGAGACAGCTAGAGACTCTTGTTTCCATGTCCCTCGGCTGGCTCACGCTGATTTGCTATGACCACAGCTCCTCCTGATTTTATTTTCTGCATGTAAGCCCATTCTGGCTTCTTAGTTCTTGTCTTTGCTCCTGCCGTCAAGATTGAAAGGTTATCCCGGCATTTGGGACCAGAGCAGGGGGTGGGGTCCACTCCTTGAAAGTGTAATGTATTCTTACCGTTTATCATTTAAAACAGATTATTGTTTAACCCCTATCCTGGTTGTTTTGAGTTTTCCTTCTTTTAAAGCACACTCATATAGGATCGGCGCGGAGGCAGAGATATCTGCCACAACACTATAAAGCGGAAAGAGAAAAACTAAAGGCTAAAGTCTGAGAGGCAGAGAGGGAGGGAGGGAGTGGAGTGTGGTGTGGTTGGTGTTTTGGGAACTAAAATGAGAGGGAGTAAGAGCTACCAGAAAGGCACTGTTTCCAATTCTTGAGTGAAACTCTGATAATTCCTGTTTGGTCAGTCTCTGTTGTGGGTTCAGTCCATCTGATGGGCCTCCTGCACTGACCCCAGCCCACAACACTGCTCCTCTCATGTCCAGCTAGCCCTTCTTGGTTCCCTGGTCCCTTTTCCCCTACTTTGAGTGAAGCTCCCCTTGCTCTTATGAGTTGGTCCAGACTTTGTCCTACTCTCTCATTACATTACATTGCATTTAGCAGACGCTTTTGTCCAAAGCGACTTACAATAAGTACATACGACCAGGAAGACACAGCCCAGAAGAAAAACAGAATCATATAAGTACAACAGGTATCATAGAGCCACACATTTCAAGTGCTACTCAGCTGGCTATAGATAGATAGGCCAGTCCTATGTTAGTATATAAGTGCTTTGTCAGCTGGCTATAGATAAGCCAGTCCTATGTTAGTATATAAGTGCTTTGATAGTAATTCTATCGCTCGAAGTGGAATCTAAAGAGATGAGTTTTCAGTTTGCGCGGAAGATGTGCAGGCTTTCTGCCGTCCTGATGTCAGTGGGGAGCTCATTCCACCATTGGAGCCAGGATAGCAAACCCACGTGTTTTTGCTGATGGGAACTTGGGACCACCTCGCAGCGAGGGTGCAGCGAGTCGTTTGGCTGATGCCGAGCGGAGTGCACGCGCTGGGGTGTACAGTTTAACCATGTCCTGGATGTAGGAAGGGCCAGATCCATTCGCAGCATGGTACGCAAGTACTAGTGTCTTGAAGTGGATTCTAGCAGTTACCGGGAGCCAGTGGAGGGAGCGAAGGAGCGGAGTGGTGTGGGAAAATTTTGGAAGGTTGAAGACCAGACGAGCCGCTGCATTCTGGATGAGCTGCAGAGGTCGGATGGCACATGCAGGTAGACCAGCCAGGAGGGAGTTGCAGTAGTCTAGGCGTGAGATGACGAGAGCCTGGACCAGAACCTGGGTGGCTTTCTGGGTCAGCTGGGGACGAATCTTCCTTATGTTGTACAGCGTATATCTGCAGCAACGAGTTGTAGCAGCGATGTTTGCAGTGAAGGAGAGGTTGTTATCCAGGGTCACCCCAGATTCCTTGCGGTCAGAGTCGGGGAAACAACAGAGGTGCCGATGTTGATCGTCAGGTCAAGAGTAGGACAATCTTTTCCCGGAAGGAAAAGCAGTTCAGTCTTGTCAAGGTTGAGCTTGAGGTGATGAGTGCGTGCTTATGGTGCATAGGCTTACTATTGCTAGCAACACCCTTATGAATCCTGAATAGCTGTCTTCCCTCTTTAATGTTGCAAACCCAATTCAACTGTTTGTTATGTACAAAGAGAGAAAATGTAGTCTCCCTGCTCTTATGAGTTGGTCCAGACGTTGTCCTGCTCTTCTGTGGCGGACCGGCAGAAGTTAGATGCCTCCTGAATTGTGACTGCTTGCAGCAGAGCTGAAACAGCTGGCACTGACCCCAGGCCTGCACCTGCTCCACTGGGGTCCAGCTGCCCCCTTCTTGGTCACTTTTCCACTGGATTGAGTTGGAAGTCAGGTAATATGAAACTTGACTTATTTGCAACCATTTTTTTGGAGTTTTCTTTGTTGAATATGTTGACCATGTTAGATTGTGTTTCCTATCACATTCAATACAAGGATATATCTAAATTGATGTTGTCTTCGAGAAGATCAACTTGGAGCACAACAATCAGATACTATATGCTTGGTTTGATTCACATTTCACACACTTAACTGCATCTTTGAAAATCAGATTGTGTGTTTAACTTTCTCACAAATGCTAATTTGCTTTTTCACTGGATTGAGTTGGAAGTCAGTTAATATGAAACTTGACTTATTTGGAACAGATTTCACTGCAGACATTAGGACTTTATTAATTATTCAATAATGGTGAAAAAACAAGACTAAGGATTTTGGAGTCCCAGTTGCATCATTTTGATTCAGAAGACAAGTGTGAGGGGTTTAACATTTCCCTTACAGCTGCACTTCTGATTGGTTTACTCCATATAGAACAACAAGTAGGATGCATACATTAAAGAAGAAGTATGCAGTCTGGTGTGAGTGCTTTAACATCCCTTTGGGCCCTGCCTGTGCACGTCTGCATCCTAGCAGCAGACAAACATAAAGTGTCCAGCTTCTTCAGAGTGGATCATTACAGGGGGGGGGCTTCATCTCATCATGTCAAAGCTCTCACTAACAAGCTGAGTAAGATACGTTGTTTTATTGTTAGCTCCTACTTTGAATCTTAGAACTTAATTTTGCTGTTTGTTTCAGTTGTCTAACTATTGTAAAACACACTACAGACTGTGGATCTCTTTAATAGTTGTCCTCATTATATTGAAAGCTTTCAAGGTTATCGTGCTGACCTGAATATAAGTATAACATATGTAAATGTTCCTACAGCACACTTTCACGCATGGAATCAGTAAGTCTAGTTATTCTGTATGAGTGTATTTCAATGTACTGATGTACTGAAAGTGTTGAATTCATTGAATCTGTTATTCTTATGCAAGCATTGATTAACATACTGTATATGTTGTGGAATATTCTCACTTTCATTATCCTTCAATGTGATGATGCTATATGCTGGCTGGGGCACGTGTAGCCTTTACTTCAGGTCTTCCTCTCCTTTCCTTTACCAGTTGGTCTTTGAATGCACCTCTCTTTTTGCTTTAGGTGCACAAACATTTTAAATGTGAGTGAATACTGTTTGAATAAGTGAGAGATGCCAGGACTGTGGTGCATGTAGTTTATGAGAAGGTCTTATTTTGTGTGCATCACTTCTTCAGTTACTTGGAATGTATATTTACTATTTTCAGGTCCAACTGTGAACGTTTGCCGTTCACATGCATGCAGGTTATTGTGGTTTGTAGTATTGTATGTGTTGAATTAGGACATGTTGCATTTATATTCCCTCCTTTTATCCAGGTGCAGAAAGCCTGAGTCTGTGAACTCCTGTTTGAATAACTGAGACAGACCTTTGCTGCATGTGGTGTGTGTGGAGGTGAGATATTCCCAGCACAATATTATCACGTACAACCCTAGGAGACGTTACCATTCACATGCATGCAAGCAGGCTGGTTTTGTATTCATATTAAAATTGAGTAACATATGTTGTTTTATTGTTAGTACCTGGACACAGGTAGATAATCATACTGTATAACTGTGTATACTGCTTCTGCATGCAAGTATGTGTGCACATATATGTATTTAACATAAGGAAAGAATATATTCTCACTTATATTTGACTTACTTCAAATGTGATTATATTGATTATTGTCTGCTTGTGACCTTTCCTTAAGTCTTCTCCTTTCTATAACTCTTGTTCTTTCTATGAATGTGTTCTCTGTTCAGGCCCGACTTGTGAAATAATGTTTAAATCAATGGAATTACCATGTTGGTGGTTCAGTGTAGTTTATGAGCCTTTTTCCTGCCCTTCATGTGTGTGCTTCTCTTCTCCAGCCCCCTGGAGCTAAATTCAATATTGTCAAGTGCAAGTGTTAGGAAGGTTGTAATTCACATGCGCGCAGGCTTATTGTGTGTTTGCATTACTGGAGGTGTTGAATTACCACATTTTCCTCTGAACATTTCCCTTGTTGTGCATTTATATTCCCCCTTCCTTCGCAGATATAGAGCGCCTGAATAAGTCTGTGAACTGCTGTATGTGGAGGTGAGATTTTCCCAGATGTTATATTTAACATGGTCACAAACTGTTGGAGATTGCACGCAGGCTGATTTTGTATTAATATCTGACATTTAGCTAAGAAGTTCTCATTAACAGTTCCTGTATTGTTCCTCTCTTCGGAGCAGACATGCAGAGCAACAGCAGCCTGAACCCTCCCTACTTTCAGTTGACCCTGTTTGCAGACTTTGGGCCCCTCAGATACCTGTTCTTCATCTTGTGTCTGTTCATCTATGTGACTATAGTCTCTGCTAACATGGTCATTATTCTGGCAGTGTTCCTGGGGAAGTCTCTGCATCAGCCCATGTATATTTTCATCAGCTGTCTGTGTGTAAACTCTCTGTTTGGCTCAGCTGGATTCTTCCCCAGGTTCCTGCAGGACATCCTCTCTGACTCTCATTTGGTCTCACGTCCATTATGCTTTATTCAGGTGTATGTTATTTACACCTATGCTTGCTGTGAGATGACCATCCTCACCATCATGGCCTACGATAGGTTCATTGCTATCTGTCAGCCCTTACACTACCACAGTAAAATGACCTTCAAATGGGTGCAGGTTCTTGTGCTTGTTGCTGTTTTCTACCCAGTGTCTACGATTGGCATTGGTCTCCATCTTACTGTTAAATTACCGCTGTGTGGAAACAAACTGAACCGGATTTTCTGCTCTAACTGGCCTGTGGTGCAGCTCTCCTGTGTGGACACCACTCTGATCAACATAGTTGGTCAGTTTCTCACGGTGACCATCATCTTCATCCCCATGTTCTTCGTCCTGTACACATATCTACGGATTCTGCTGGTCTGCAGCAGGAGGTCGTCTGAATTCAGAGGAAAGGCGTTACAAACCTGCCTGCCTCACATCGTGTCCTTTATGACCTACTCCATCTCTCTCTTCTGCGAGCTGTATTTGACTCGATTAGAGGCTGATCAACTGAATCCAAGCGTCACAGTTATTTTGTCTTTAGCGTATCTGATCATTCCCCCCCTCAATAACCCTATAGTTTATGGCCTGGGTCTGCCTCAAATCAAAGGAGTCATATTAAGATTTCTGAAGAAGGGTCCTGCTGCTGAAATATAAAAGGAATAAGTTGACCATGTTAGATTGTGTTTCCTTTTATTTAAAAGGGATACATGATTAGATAGAGATCAACATAAAGCACAACAACAATATTGTATATTCTTGATTTAACTTGATTTGGCTTGAATTTCCCTTAAATTGTATCATATTACACTTCCGTTAAATGTCATAGATATTATGTGCTGCCTATTCATGCATATTTAAGGTCAATATTCAAATGTATTTTTTAACATGTCCTCATAAAAAGTAGATTTGACAGGAATTCAGGTGTACTGTATGTTAGGCATTGTGATGTTAAACCACTTACTGTTGTCATTTTGTTTTATTATTTTGTTGTGAATCATTCACCCTTTGTAACTATAATGAAAATGTAATGATGATGTAACATGTTCAATAAACAACAGTCTACAGCCATGTGAGTCCCTGCTTTTTCACCTTTACTTAAAGTGGACCTATCATGCTATATTTGAAACATATATATGGTAGGGCCATACCTATATAAAGTATATAAATATATATATTTTTTCAAAATACCAAACAGATCCTGCATTTTAGCCATGCCTCATTCGCTCTATTTGCTCTTTCCAGCCCTGTTTTTGCAGGGGGCTGATTCTGTGAGCTGCAGCTGACCACGCCCCCCTGCAGCTGACCACGCCCCTTGTAGCTGACCACGCCCCCTGCAGGAGAGCGGAGTTGGTAGTTCCTTTGGCATTAGGGCAGGGATATCTTGATACTTTCCAAGGTTTGACATCATGAATTGTGCTACTATTAAAGCAAGCAAAGATGTTTTCAAATCTGTAATCAAAGCTCTTCAAAAACGCTATCGAAGCAGTTCCTGCCGTTGCTACGTTAGTTCAAACGGTAACAACGGACTATTTTTCTTGGCGGATGCATGTCAATTTAAATCAATACAACTATTTTTTAAATCAATAAAATCATTTTCTAAATCCATAAAAGCATTTCAATTAATATTGGAGTTACTTTGTTGAGAATGTGGCCGTGTGATAAGCGGGATAATGTGCACATTGCCTAATGTGCCTTCATGCCGATCTAGATCCCTCCGCTTGGCGTCGGGCTCCTGATCAGCCTGTCGGTGTTCTTTTCCCCATAATGACCGCGTCGCTGCACATTATCCCTTACATGTGATTATATAGAGTCATTATTCATTTGTTTTAAAGCAGGAGCAAACGCTTGCCTCGGGGAGAGAAAGAGCCACAGCGGAGAATAAACAGAAGGGCAACCAAGGCAACCATGCAAGGGAAGTCTTCTTCGCTGCTTTTGTGGCAGACTACAGCGCCACTTACAGGCCTGGCATATGTACTACAGCGTCTCCAGTGCTTTCGAGCAGCAATGGCCGGCCGTGGCCAAACCTCTCATTCCCCTGATAGGTGGAGAATTGACCAATAAGCGAAGCACCACCGTCCTGACGTCAGGACAGTGTTCAAATCTGGATCAGTTTTTATCAGATCCGTTGCAGCCCCCTTTTTAGACATTTGGGTATGGAGGAAAATAGAGAGAGGGTTGTGTTTTCTGACACTTGGTGAGTTCCCTGGAACACCGGGGACACATATTCATGTATAAAAGACGTACAAAAGTGCATTTTGCATGATAGGTCCCTTTAAATTAAATGCTATTGTTTGAAATTTGCAACACCTTAGTTTAACCTTTAAGCATGCTAACTGTGAAGCCGACAATTGAGCGGCCCAGACCAAGCAAGGACGCAGAACGTCCAAAAATATAACCCAGTGTGGGCATTTATTACCTCATAAACATATGACACAACGATTCACAGCCTCAATCCTGCCGAACATGTGCACACCGTCACCAACCACAGGGATCTCACACGACACTACCAGCCTCCTAACAGACAGGGAAACAGAGCCTAAATATACACACACACCCTAATCAACCAACAAGACACAGGTGAGGGGGAAGGAGACAACACAGGGCACCAGCTGCACACAATCAGTAACAGACGAAAAGGGAACACTTTTCAGAATAAAATCAGGAAACAAAGACAGACAAACTAGTTACATAAATTACATATATTCCCCTGCTTCCTGTGCAATGTTTTTAGTGCTATATTACCGTAACGGAGGCCGAGATCTATGGGCCCAGAGATCACCTCCGTTACACTAACATTAGATAATTATCAGTGCAGCTGAGGATTATGGGAATTAATAAACTATCAAGTTTCTATGTTTGGCCCCCTACCTTAACTGTAATGTTATACGTACAGTAAATTACAAAGATCGGCAGTCCTTTGTCCAAAACGTTTGCCTTGGTGAAATATTTTTCCAAGAACATATTTTGTTAAATGTTAGTAAGATCCGTTATTAGAAACAATTTTTGGTACCTTGTTGGCCTCTTTTATTAATTATTAAATTAGGTGACACAAGCTGGAGCCTTTAGGACTGTTGCCCACTTAGTAAAGCTTTACACCGTTTTTCATCAAAGGTATCTAGAAAAAATATCAAACCTCAGTGAACCTGCTTCTACCAACAACTCAGTGATAGTCAATTTTGTTTGTAATGCTTTAATCCTGCACTAAAGCCTTCTGCCTCTCGGAAGAACCAGCACCTTATCGTGGTAGAGAGGTTTGTGTGCCCTGATGAACCTGGGGGCTGTGTTGTCTGGAACCTTTTGTTCCTGGTAGGGTCTCCCATGGCAAATTGGTCTCAGGCAAGGGGCCAGACTAAGATTGGTTCAAAAGACCTCATGAAAGGCGACACAGGAAGTGAGGATACCCGGTCCGGAGGAATCCCGGGGTCCCCTTCTGGAGCCAGGCCCAGAAGGAGGACTCGTTGGCGAGCGTCTGGTGGCCGGGCTTGCCACGGAGCCCGGCCGGGCCCAGCCCGAAAAGGCAACGTGGGCAACACATCTGCTTCTCCGTCCCGCGGGCCCACCACCTACGGGAAACAACGATGGGGTCGGGTGCGCTGCCAGAAGGGTGGCAGTGAAAGCAGAGGGTCTCGACGGACCAGACCCGGGCGACAGAAGCTGGCTTTGGGGACGTGGAACGTCACCTCTCTGGGGGGGAAGGAGCCGGAGCTTGTGCGGGAGGTGGAGCGTTACCAGTTGGATCTGGTTGGGCTCACCTCTACGCACAGTGTCGGCTCTGGAACCTTACTTCTGGATAGGGGTTGGATTCTATTCTTCTCCAGAGTTGCTCAAGGTGTGAGGCGCCGGGCGGGTGTGGGGATACTCACAAGTCCCCGGTTGGGTGCTTCGTTGTTGGAGTTTACCCCAGTGGACGATAGGGTCGCCTCCCTACGCCTGCGGGTTATGGGGGGGAAAACTCTGACTGTTGTGTGTGCTTTTGCACCAAACAGCAGTTCAGAGTATACGGCCTTCTTGGAGACCCTGGAAAGAGTCCTGTATGGGGCTCCTGAAGGGGACTCTTTAATCTTGCTGGGAGACTTCAACGCACATGTGGGCAATGATGGAGACACTTGGAGGGGCGTGATTGGGAGGAACGGCCCCCCTGATCTGAACCGGAGTGGTGGTTTGTTACTGGACTTCTTTGCTAGTCATGAATTGGCCATAACAAACACCATGTTCGAACATAAGGATGCTCATAAGTGTAAGTGGTATCAGAGCACCCTATGCAGAAGGTCCATGATCGATTTCGTTATCGTATCATCGGACCTGAGGCTGTATGTTTTGGACACTTAGGTAAAGAGAGGGGCGGAGTTGTCAACTGATCACCATCTGGTGGTGAGTTGGGTTGAGTGGCGGGGAAAGCCTCTGGACAGACCTGGTAAGCCCAAACGTGTAGTTCGGGTGAACTGGGAACGTCTGGAGGAGGCCCAAGTTCAGGAGGCCTTCAACTCACACCTCCGGCAGAGCTTTTCGGGCATCCCTGTGGAGTTTGGGGACATTGAACCAGAGTGGGCGGTGTTCAAAGCCTCTATTGCCGAAGCCGCGGTGGGGAGCTGTGGTCTCAAGGTCTTAGGCGCCTCAAGGGGCGGTAACCCTTGAACCTCCTGGTGGACACCGGTGGTCAGGGAATGCTCCGGTTTTGGGACAACATTAACATGGGATCACTCCGGTCATTGTACGTACTTCGTACAGTCAGATTGAATACAACATCGACCCAATTTCTCCGGTCAATGACGGGAGAGTTTTGAAAGTGACAAAACACTGTTTCACACATTTAAAAACACTTAAACAATTAAACAATGTTTATCCAGGATTCAGGCACCTTCCCTGGCTTGTAAAATGCGGTGATGCGCCCTGGAGGTATCAGACTATTTAAAACATGTATACCCAGGATTCAATCACTTTTCCTGGCTTGTAAAGTGCTGTGAAGCAGCCTGTTCTCTGGGTGCAGTCTGGGTGCAAGAACCATGCGCTGCAAGGATCTCTCTGGGTGCGCTCTGTGAGTCTCACACCCCGCTTCTCTCTGGCTGCTCTCTCCCTCTATTCACAGCACTTTTCCCCAGCTTTCAAAGACTTATTGCTGGGTGGAAGAGCCATGTGCATCACCCTGGGTCTCTGCCTGTGTGGCTGTTGGTGTGAGACCCTGCTAACAACAGTGACTCTGCTGTACTTATCTTCTTGTACATTTCATATTTCATATATAGAGTCAAATGTGGACGAAATAAGATAAGATAAGAAGGAAATTGTTGTGCCATTGTTGTGCCAGAGTAACAAAATACAATAAACACAATAAACACAGCAGCAAAACTGTACACTAAAAGTGCAGCAAAAAGAGCAATTAAACATCCACAGACAACATGAAACGTAGAAACATAGATGATCACACAATCAATGCAATCATTATTAACAGTATTTAGTAGTTAGTAGTGCAACAATTAAAACGTAGTGGCAGTTACGTAATTGCACATTATCATAGCATTATTAATAATACTAATAATAATAATATAATATTGCACATAGTTATATATATAGCAGCGAGTGTATTGCAATGATGTTAATCCTCCGAACTGTGGGTTCTTCTCCTCTGACTTCACAGATCGAATGGCAAACGCGACCCGCCATCGGAGGGTCTTCTCCCCCGGTCCACGTGCCGGTGCTCTGGCTGTCGGTTCCTCCGAACTGCGGGTTCGACTCTGATGGCCGGGAGGGTGTGCTGCGTGGGAGTAACCCTGCATGTCTCTTACCTCCCGGGCCGACCATTATGAAGCGTTTCCAAGACGAACCGTCTGACTCAGGGGTCCCACCACGGGTTGTTTGCCCATGTCAGGGAGACATGCTGGAGCTGCTTAGTCCGTCCTTTGGGCTCTGTGAAGGGCCACAGAGAGGTGGTTTTCGCGGTCTGTCTCCTGGAAGTGTGAAAAAACCTGTTTGCCTTTTGACAACAGTGAACCTGCTACTAGCATTACTAACATATTAATCAGGCATTTTAACACTATAGCCCACAATTCCTGGAGGTTCCAGGCCAAATTTGGGAGCTCATAGGCGGCCTGCCATGCGCCCCCACCCGTGGAAAGAAGAAAAAAGTAAAGAAAACGGTCAATTATATCTAAAAATAATCAAAAATTAAGTTTAAAAAAATTCCAACGGAGGAGGGGCTCAAAAAAGCTCAACCCTTCTGCGCTTCGGGCCGAAGCCCCGGACACTTTTCCACTCCCCCGTTGCATTTTACAACGGAGAGGGGAATCGAGGCCTCCCCTCCTCCGTCAAAAAAATTAATTCATCATTTTCAAGCTACCATCTGCACGAAATCGGAATCCCGGGTTTTGAGAGGACTCAGAAAAAAAACGGCTGTCTCACTTCGTGGAGGAATGTATCCGCTCCATGTGTGCTCTGGCTCGGATACAATTGTTGCATGGAGACCCCCCAGCATGGTTCTTACCAAACTTTAAGTTTTTGAACTGGTCTCTGGAGGAATGTAAGGGGAGTTGTCAGGGGACTCTATCCGCCCTTATGAGACACTATTTTCGGATACATTTCATCCACTTTCACCCCTTTTCTATGGTTCTCCAAAAAGTGAACTCAGACTTTTTCTGACTCTGGAGGAATGCAAGGGGAG
Organism: Harpagifer antarcticus; assembly: GCA_902827135.1. Taxonomy (NCBI): domain Eukaryota; kingdom Metazoa; phylum Chordata; class Actinopteri; order Perciformes; family Harpagiferidae; genus Harpagifer; species Harpagifer antarcticus. The sequence goes on from CADEHL010001024.1 coordinate 56,024, forward strand.
TTGACAGGGGACTCTTGCAGGCTCATGATGCACTATTTCCGGATACTTTTTTTCATTTTCAGCCCTTTTCCATGGATGAATTGAAACTTGTTTTTTTACATTTTGGTCAATTTTACCCAGTTCTGGTACCACATTGCCTGGAGGATAGGACCTAGAGATGACAGACTCTCTGGCCGCCTCACAAGTCACTATTGTCGGACACTTTCTTTGCTTTACCCCGGTTCTATCACTCTTTCCTCCTTTGACCATAAAACGTATTTCCTGCTGGGGTACTGCCTGGTCCGGGGCACCCCAAACCCTCTCATGGTCGGGGCACCATGAATTGATGCATCGGACCCAATGTTGCCATCACCATCCCCGAGTTGGTGCGGAGGTGGGACCATTTAACCCGGTGGTAACCCAAGTCCTCCCTTGGTCCGTGTACCAGGCATTGAAGCATCGGAGCCATTGTTGCAATCACCGGTTACGCTAACGCATATAAACCGAGAAACAGAAAATAGTTTAAATACAATTCACTGTGTCTGTTTTAGTAAGGATGTCGTCCGAATGCCCGGTATGCAGACTCTTCTATCTGGCTTTGAACAAGCACCTTAAGCACAAACATGCAGTGTGGAACTTGGAGGAAAGAGGCATCATTCTTTAAATGGCCAGTGGCAGAATAAATGTTCGGACCAAACCGTGTCCCATCACAGGGTGTTCGTATGCTGGGAAGAGACAACACCGTCATGTAACTCATGACCACCCTGAGTTCTCCCGAGATGAGGCACATCAGGTCATGGCAAGGCTGAAGCATAGTGTGGCCCTGCAGTTGCTCCATGACCTCAGAGAGACTAATCCCATCATTTGAATCGCTACATCATTGGATATAGACAATGATGAGGAATACCCGGTGCACCCTCCACCCTTCTCCCCACATACCGAGTGTGACGAAGAGGACTGCAGGCAGGTGATGCTGGAAATGTGGCATTGAGGGCTCAGAAGGATGCCCTCATTGATGAGGTGAAGACCCTGCACTCCAGGCTGAAAAAGGGGCTAAAACCCAGGAAGCAGAGTGCCACTGCTGCTGTGCTTGAGGAAGAGGAAGAATGTATACGATTTAAGGGCCTGGCAATCTCAAGTACCTCCGGCATAAACACAGTAGCCTCCGGCAGCAAAACCCCTCTTAAGACCCCGGTCAAGACTGTCATGCATTCACCAGAGGCCTCCGGCAGCAATACCCCTCTCAAGACCCCGGCCAAGACTGTCATGCGGTCCGCAGAAGCCTCCGGGAGTGAGACCTCTCTCAAGACCCCGGTCAAGACTCTCATGCGGTCCCCAGAAGCCTCCAGTAGTGAGACCCCTCTCAAGACCCCGGCCAAGACTGTCATGCATTCACCAGCAGCCTCCGGTAGTGAGACACCTCTCAAGACCCCGGTCAAGACTGTCATGCATTCATCAGCAGCCTCCGGCAGCAATACCCCTCTCAAGACCCCGGTCAAGACTGTCATGCGGTCCGCAGAAGCCTCCGGTAGTGAGACCCCTGTATGCCAGAAGACCCGTGCGTCTGTCTACAATAAGCTGAAAGGTAATCTGGCTAAGAACTGGCCCTCTCCCCCAAATCACTGGTCCACTGGGAGGGGACGGGGGAATACCATGCGTGAAATCACGTTGCCTAAAAGCATGGAGACGTACATTCAGACATACAGAGATCATTGTGAGGGTGTCGCACCGACAGTAAAACGGAAAGAAAATTGTCTGTCCAAGGTCAGCCGGATAAAGAACTTCCTCGTATTCATGGCCCATGGTATTAACCGACTGTCAGATTGGCTGTTCCTAAAAGACACGGAGAGGGTCCGTGGCTGGAGCGAGTATATTGTAAAGTCTGGCCGGGCAGTCACAACAGCGCTGTTGTTCCTGAAGAATGTGAACCATTTCCTGAGGTACTTGTCTGAGTCAAAACTCCGGGGGTGCAGGCTCACCCAGTCTGATATGATCCACATCATCCGAGAGGTGACAGCCAACATGAACGACTTGAAAAAGTCCGTCACTGTACACCAGTTTAAGGTGAAGAGGAACAAGCTGGATCGTCTGCCGAGCCAGGCTGAGCTTCTCGCCGCCATGGCGGCCGCTGAGAAGCGCATCCCTGATCTCCTTGACCTGATGGCTAGCAATCCGACCTCAATCACCCAGTACCTGCTATACAGCTATCTAACCCTCCATTGGAGCCTCCTGTATGGCCACCGTCCGGGTATGTATGCAAACATGACCAACACTGAGGTCTTTGAGGCGGACAGAAGGGGCACTGCTGAGGGTTACATCATCCATGTGCAGGATCACAAGACTGCCAAGACATTTGGCGAAGCACAGCTGGTGCTTACAGTAAAGGAGTTTAGCTGGGTCATGCGGTGGATGGGGATAAAAGAGGGCTTGTCGTGTCCTCAGAATGACTTATTCCTTTTCACAACGGGGAAGCACGCCTCCAAGAACCTGAACGCTCACTTGAAGAGGGCTTGGGCTGATGCCGGGCTAGAAACAGCTGTCACCTTCACAATGCTGCGCACTGCCCTGGCTGACATTATCAAGCATCACCAAGATCCAGAAAGCAGGTCGATTCTCGCCAGGTTTATGTGTCACGACGTAAGCACTGCAGACCGGTTCTACGCGAATACGCCTGGAATAAAGGAGGGATTGAAGATCCGCTCCATGTTCAGTGCGGCAGCAGCTGCAGCAGCAGCATCATCGGAAGGAGTTCTACCGCCGTCAGATACCTCCGAAGAGGGCTCAGGGGCGGAGAGCAGTGATACCTCTTCTTCCGGATGAGGGGGTAGAGGCCGTGGACTCAACCTTTTTTTCCCGGTGCACCGTACAAGTTACGCGGCTAATATGGCCCCCGCTAATCATGTTTTTATTATGTTTATTATGCATATTATGTATATTGTGTATACTGTTTTTGTAAAAATCGTGTGATAATTAAATACATAATAAAACATTTATATAACCTTGAAGGTTCCCAGGGGCAGATACAGTGCCAGGTATCAGACTATTTAAACAATGTTTACCCAGGATTCAGACACCTTCCCTGGCTTGTAAAATGCGCCCTGGAGGTATCAGACTATTTTAAACAACTTTTTCCCGCCTTTCAAACACTTATTCCTGGGTTTTAGCCTGTCATTTTGCACGATATCATTTAACATTGAACCTCTCCTGGAAATGCACAGAATATGTGCATTTCCAGGAGAGGTTCAATGTTAAATGATATTGTGTAGTATTTTTTCAAAGTTACAGACACATTGAATTAACCTATGGATTAACCTTCAGCCGCGTTTTTTCTCGTTTTAATGCCATTGAACACGACTTTTGATCCGAATAACAGCAAAAGGTGAGCATATCTCCGTGTTGTGCTACCTAAAGCTACGTTGTGTGTTGTCTGTATTTGCTTCCCCTGTCACGAGTTCTGATCGCTCAGTGATGATCCTTATATTTCTATAATCTGTGGACTCTCAGGATGTTATCTAAGCTCGTTTGTGCAGATCCAATAAGTATATCGATCGGTATAGCTAGAGTTCTGTGCTAACGACCTGAAGATTTTTTCGCAAAGGGGTAATTCCGAGGCTCAGCCTTGTTTTTTTCTAAAAAAAAAAATCATCAGTTAGCTGAGTATCTTCCCGTTACATGGATATGAAACATTCATAGTTTATTCAATCTTAAGAAGCACTCAGACGCTGTTTCCTGCAGATGATGCGTTTTTCGGCTCGGGGGGCGTGTCGATGGAGTTTAACAACTTTCAGGGATTGTCACTAACACCTGGCTTACTCTAGATACAATGCACTTTTCACCAGCTCACCTCTGGCTTGGGCGATCGGCCTTCCCGGAGTGCAATTGCGAGGGACGCCATTGGACCGAATCTTTAGGAAAAGAAAAATGAAATTTGATGGGAGGGGACACTTTGAGATCATTTACATATTGACAGAATGCCAATGAGGATATTGGCTCCCTCGTGTGGTCGTAGTGTGATGTGAACACCTTGATGTTGTTGTTGTCGTCAATCAATCATTTGATATACTAGGTCTATTTTCAACAAATGTATTAATAAGAGAGCACCTTGCATTTAATTGATAGTTTTCAATCAGATGTGAGAATTCTTTCTTCTCCCTAATGACATTTATTTACATGTCACTTCTAGCTTTCTGAAGGCACAGACTTATTTTGTGTTATATGTATATTTGTACACACATAATTCATGTTATTTATTCATTAATGTACTTGTTATTTCCATTGAAATAAAGCTTATTTCATTCAAATGTGTCTTTTCTTCAGTGAGATATCCTTATGGATTTCCTTATGACTTGAGAGTCTGATTAAAGTGGTTTAATATTTCTGAGTCTGACTCAAGCAACTTAAGTGTTTGCTTTGGGCAAAGTCATCTGAACATTGTGTAGCCTACTGTGCAAGTAATGTGGCACTCTACCTTTGTCCCTATATTTAGATGAACAAATGAATCCCCATTATTGCATTTAATAATGCATATTTTGTTATGTACATACAAGTATTTACATATAATAAATAGATAATTAAAGCCTATAATATCAGATAAATTAGAATGTAACAATTGCACTGATGGCTCTGTGTTTTTTGTCACCAATATTATATTTTAGTTTGCACTGCCTCCACGGCTATGGTTATGGTATGATAAGAACGGCTCTGTATTCCTAAAGTTTGACCTTTCTAGCAAAAATATTTAATTGATTGAGTATAAATGATGGCAACAGCATAAACTAAGGTAAACACAGGTACAAAAGCTCAAGTGGATCCAAATCAGATGCATGAAACACATTCACTTTTGTAGATCCCAGGATTTATTTGTCATCAGCAGGTATGAATCAAATGTTGGGTCCACTGCAGTCAGCATGTCGTTGTGTCCCTGGGCAAGACACTTCACCCCCCCCACAGTATTGAGTATGTAAGTCGTCTAACAAGTAACATGTAATGTACATAAAAAGTATTTACACTTTTTACATTAATGACGTACATATGAATGAAAACTATTTACAATATACATCAAATATAAAAGTCGACATGAAAGACAAACTTCAGCCCAAATTGCTCCTGTGGGGATTGCCCACAGGATTGAGTATGTAAGTCGCTTTGGATAAAAGCGTTTAACATGTAATGTACATAAAAGTATTTACATTAATGACGTATATATAAATGAAAAGTATTTACAATATACATAATAAATATAAAACTCAACATGAAAAATAAAAAATGATAACACAGCATTTAACATTTAAATGACTATTTACAATATTTACATAGCAACAGGTGGTCATTGCTCCAAAGCGTCAACAACAGCTGTAAAATGTTTGTAACTGTTGTACACTGTGTTCTTCTCCAGACCCTTTGAAGAAGACATCATCTTCACAGGGCAGAAGACCTTGCGCCTGTACTTGTTATGCCCCTGGGTTGGTTGGCCACAGCACGTGCACGACGGCAGCTTTTGAACCCGGGACACTTTGGCTCCTACTCCCGAGGGCTCGTCTGTCGCCTTGCGCTTGTATAGCGTGGACCTCGCCCAGGATGCAGGACTGCACTCGGTAGGCATTGTCATTGTCGGGGGGACGGACGCACCCAGACCAGCCTGTGCGGCAGGCATCGAGGAGGGGCCAGCAATGGCTGGGGTTGGCTGACTGGCAGGCGGCAGGATGGGGCCAGGGAAAAGGGAGGGCACGGGTGGTCTGGCGACCGTACTGGTGGCAGGCAGTATGGGACGTCCAGCAGGCACGATGGGCCTTGTGGAGGGGCCAGCAATCGCCCGAGTTGCTGCGGATGGAGAGGGGGAGGGCAAAGGTCTGGGGGCTGGGGTCGGTCTTACCGACCGTGGCCATGGCAGTGACACAGGTGCCGGCAGTGATGTCTGAGGGTGTGACAGAGGCAGGATCATGTCCCTCCTTCCCTTCAACAGTTTTGTCCCTGCCGTACTGGGCGTGGGCACATACTGCATCAGGGGGTAGTCTGGTGGAGGGAGGACTGCTGGCTGGTGTGGGGCTGGAGGCAAGTCGGCAGAGGAAACCGAAGTGGTCTTGGACAGCATCGCCGGCTGATCTGTCGCACGCAGGTTGAGGAGGCGTTCTTGAGCCCGGATGAAGTCCCGCACCGTCTTGACGTTGATCTTCGGCAGAGGAAAGCCAGCTTTGCAGAGGATCGGGTCCGTCCACCAAAACCCGGTGCTGGATCCTCTCGTACGCCTTTAAGACGGTGGTCTTCTCGGGGCTCGTGCGCGAACCCTGCGGCGACCTCAGCCACAGCAGTTTGACCAACGTGTACATCAGCCTATTGTTCTGCGCGCTAATGTCTTGCTGTGCCGGTGCATAGCGTATGCCCATCTTCACACGCTGTATGACAGCAGCATCAACGAGGTTGTGGCGCTTAGTGCAGCAGTACAGGGTGTTGCCCCAGTGCGTCCTGTACAACTCGTTGAACTGCTGCTGCCGTTTGTCGTGGTCCTCCACTTTGGTCCAGGCAGCCAGGATCGCGTTCCTCTGCTCGGTGACAAGGGACAGCTTGTCCTCGACGAGCCCAATGTCCACCAGCAGTGAGCAGAACCTCTCCAACTGTGGGTAGCCGGGAAGAGGGTTTTGACTGCAGGCAAAGAAATGACATGGAAAATGTGGTAACTTGAAATGGGTACATTGCCCATCAATCAGTGCATTTTAATTTCATTCTAGAAGACACCAAGTCACTTACAAAAGCGGGCGGGTTGACAGTGGAGGTTTCGTCTGTGACGAGTGTGATGTGGGGCAGGATGGCATCCAGCACATGGTCTCCCTCACAATGCGACTCCCCGTCGCTCTGGTACGCCTCGTCTGCCTCGGGATCTGGAGTGGGCTGCCGGGCTGAACTACCTCCTCATCTGGACCGGGGCCATCGTGGATGATGTCCTCCAGTGAAAAGGGCCCAGATTCACCAGTGCTCTGGCTGAAAAGGTACTCCAACCCCAGCAGCTAGTTGGAATCCACCTCAGCGGGGGCCCGGAAATTCTCCTCCACAGTCTCTCCAAACAGCTGCTGACAGCGGGTGTTGAGGCGGTGGATGAGAGGCGCCGAGTAGGTCCTGTGATGCCGTCCCTTGCCACCAAACACGGCATCGGAGCTCCTGTCGCAGTTCCACCGTGCGATGCCACTGATCAGGTAAACCTGATACGGCCGTGCTGCACAATGGGGACCTGAGAAGAGGAGGACAGAGTCACGGAAAGCTTTTATTGTTGTGTAAATGTTAGTGTTTTATTGTTTACACCAAATCCATCATTAGACGCAACAAAAAAGAAAAGAGATGGGCAGGCAACGTGTGACATCTACAGATCAGTTGGTTGTTGTCTAAATTGTTTAAAAAAAAAAGCACCTGGGATCATGTGAGGCAGAGACTTGTGGAATCCCTCCAGGCTGTTGCTTCCACGCAGACTTTTATAATAGGGCAGGTCCACACCGTTGATGGTTGTGGTACGGGCCACCCTATACATAATCATCCCTGGTGGATCCTGGATGCACTCCAGGTGTCTCTGCTGCCCTACCCACATCTCATCAATGGCTGCTGTAAAGGCACACATACATACAGTTTGTTATTATCACTTTATACTGTATGCTACATCATCTGTATTGAAGCTGCAATAATGTTTTTGTACGAGATCTTGTATATACCAGGTGTTTTAAAGAGAGTCACTCCACTCTGGTCCAGCCCAGCCGGGCCCTTCAGCTCCTCGATGGCCAGGTGGATGAGCCGGAACGTTTGCTGCGCTCCGAGCGTGACCCGCCGCACGTGGTGTTTCAGCTGATCCCTGGTGACGTACAGGCGGACGACATCCTGTTCCGAAACGGACCTGAATGTGTCCGGGTCCTTGGCTCTGACGGCCTCGATCAGCAGCTCCAGATCGGTGCGGTTGTAGGCCAACACTGCCCCGGCCAGAGCGGACTTGAACATGGCGTACTTGCTGTGCGCGTCTGTTCGGATGGCTGCGTCAAACCGGTGGATCCAGTGAAAGATATTGAGGCGCACAACCATACCACCGTCGAACCACTCCTGGAACATTGTCTCCACGGCGGTAGGGCCCTTAGCACGACAACACCCACGGTCAATGTACAGAATCTTAGGGACCGGTTGATTGGCCAGCCGGAACCTATCCATGACTCCACGGCACATTGGTAGCAGCTTCTGTGCGGACTCCTCGCAAGTCAGCACAAAAGAAACAATCTGGGAGTACTCGTTGCCGATGCTGGTAAACCACTCGGCCGAGCCACGTCCCTGCCCAGACAGCTTCTTCACCACCTGAAATGTATTTAAAATAATTATTATATAATAATTATTATTATTATTTAAAGGAAGCACAATGTGGTAACTTGTGATAGATTGTAATTATATGTAACATCATCATTTGTGTGATAATTGTATATGATTTGCATCATAGAGTAAAGAATTATGTTTTGATTGACATACTTTCTTGGTGGAATCCATCTTCATGACGGTGCCAAAAGTGGAGAGGATCTGGCTCCGGTAATCCTGCACATTGTTCGCCTCTGCCAGCAGGAAGGCATGGCGCAAGAGCCGCGCCGTGGGGAGCTGTTTTTGGGCAGGTGGAGCCTGGAATGTCTGCCTCATTGCAGAGACGATCCCTCCGGGTGCAGCTATGCTCATTAGGAGGGTGGTGTACAGGTCCTTGCGATGGAGGTACTCCTCAACATGGTTCTCCTGTACCTGCCGCCACACCTTCTCCATCGTGTTCCCTTCGGTCCTGTCCCTCAGAAGGCGCACAACATTCCTGTCTACGCCACGCCTGTAAGTAGAGTCACAATTGATATTGTAAGGTTGATTTGAGTGAAACATTTTTTACATGCACACATTGTAGCATGTTATAGTATAGTTTGGTATAGAATGTGAAATACACACATGGTGGTAAGGACGGCAGGAAAGATGGCTTGGTGAGCCTCGCTGAGCTGGGTTAGGATGGCGTTATCCCACGCAAGCCACCGGCCCACTGACACACCCTCTTTGCTCCTGGCTGCCTTGGTACAGGGTCCACAGGACAGGACCTCTGTGATCACTGTGTACCAGCCGGACACATCGCAGATGAGACGTACCTATAAAATACACATGGAAATCAAAATGAAGGCCAGCATAAAACTTTCAGTGCCCATTTCATACATATAAACACATGTTCAACTGTATAGTAATGTCAGAGAGAATGTGTACCTTGGAGTGGTAGCCAGACTTGGAGAGGTGCACATTTCTCCCACTGCCGACACAGTTTTCTCCCCGCGGACACTTCAGCGAGTACCTCCACACGCCGACAGGGCGCCACACAAAGACCCGGCTCCTAAAGAACAGTTGTGGAGTAGGAAGACCACCCCCGACAAAGCCAGGAGGTTCCGGGGGATAAAACCACATACGGTCAGATTTCATCACCCGTCACCTCTTGATCTGACCTTTGATGTCCTTGTAGGTCTGTATGGGGGAAAACAGCCCTCTCTCTGTGTCCTCTTTGAGCCAGGATATGTCGGCAGATGGGATGCCACCAGGGTTCTCCCACAAACGCACCCAGCCCTCTAGATCCACCTGTAACACGCATAACATGGAATACATTAGAGACTTATAGGGTAAGAAGTTATGTTATAACATTATTTAATTAAGCAATTTTCCACTAGTACAACTATCTTTACTTCTGCGTCACTCGGGTGAGATGCCATCGGAAGGACACAAGCCGTGGATGTCGAAGGGGACATATCTGGGTCAGCAGGGGCTGCAGGCTGCACAGGAGTGACTTCCGGGGTTTTTGGATGGCTAGCAGAGGTTTTGTGCCTTGATGTTTGCTTCTTTGCCTTCACAGCAGCAGCAGGCTGGACAGCAGCAGCAGGCTGGACAGCAGCAGCAGTAGCAACATCTTCAGGCCGCACAGGAGTGACCTTTGTTTTTCGGGGATGGCCAGCTGAGGTTTTATAACCAGATGTATGTTTTTTTGCAGCAGCAGCAGGCCGGGCAGCAGCAGGCCGGGCGGCGGCAGCAGCAGCAGCAGCAGCAGCAGCAGCAGGCCGGGTGGCGGCAGTAGTTTCAGGCTGGACAGACACATCAGGAAGGAGAGCAGCAGCTTCGGGCCCTACAGCAGTGCCTGCAGGTCGGTAAGCAGTTGCTTTGGGCCTTTTCTTGATCATATCTAAAAATGTACCGAACAAAGCACATTTGAATTAGGATTATTATTAGAACATGTTTTCCTTCATAACTTCAACTGTGTCTCACTTGCCTTCTTCCACAGCCTGGCTCGCAGCTACCAGCTCGGCATCATCCCCTGGCCACGAGGATGAGTCCAGCGTGCTCGTCTGAGGTTAGTGAAAACAAATGTAATGTTATCCTAATTTCATGCCAGTTTTTAATGACCAAAATATGGATATGACAGTATGATGTGACCATGATTTTCAACTCGTCCTGTGTTATAACACAGGAATAATCAAGTAAACACTTACTTGTTCAACAGTACTGTACTTGTTCATTATGTAGGTGCGGAACCTCTTTAACTGCACGCTGGTGATGTCTGTCACTGGTAGGCGCAACCACTTCCTCACAGACCTATGTGCGGCGGCTACCCTTTCCCTCTGAACACCGCTGGTTTTGTCAGGATTGTCCTTTTGGCTTTGGAATTGCCGATAGAGTTCCCACATCTCTGCAAAGGTGCTGTTCTCAAAGCCCTTTTGGCCGTAGATCCACCTGTCCACATTGGCCTCGAGGAGACAGGAGACTTGAGGGAAGCTCTCGGCATATTCGGCCAGAAGGTCTTTGACCCACCGGTTCCCCACTTCTCCCTTCCGGTGTGGGTCCTCCACTTCTCCCTTGTGCCTATCGAGGAGACTGCAATAATAAACATCAATTTAGTGTCATCGTCATAAAAGCACTGCAATTGTGATGAGGAGAAAAGGAACTTTGTAAAGATGAATACTACACTTTTATAATAGCCATAAACACAAGTTATATAAACGCTTAGCAAACAATTGTATTAAACTTACAATGTGATGTAGCCCACGTCATTCTCCACTAGCCAGTGAAAGGGTGCGTGGATATACTGGCCAAAAGGCAAGACCAGCTTTCCCAGGCACTGCTGGCGTGAGGGCTTACGTGTCCCTTTGGCTCGAAGGAGCTTCTCTGCTTTGGCCATGGCAGTGGCCTTGTTGAGCAGCTCCACCGGAGGTGTGGGAAAAGCCTTTCCCTTTTCCCTGTACAAACGGGCCTCTTTGGTAGGCACCACAACAGCCTGTTGTCGATCCCCCGGAGCTTGGGGATTTAAAATGCGGAGGACAACAGGTGTCGCCATCTCTGCTTCTCACTGTAATAAAAATCAACATACATAAGTTGTATAACAAAAAATGTTAGTTTACAAGAGGTAATAGATCCTCTAACATTGCTTTATACCAGATAGATACTTTAACTATTCCAAATTGGGAAATTCTTATGTTAGCTGTCACAATCTTATGAAGGACCCAAATGCATTAATCGAGAAACCAAGGAGTATTGGTAATGGGTAATAATACCAGAGCAGAGGGATACCAGCAGAACAATATCAGCCGGATGATGTGCTGGCCAACGAACCAGAGGACAGCGGGCAGAAGGTGAGTCAGGGCCGGGCAGAGGGTCAGGGAGCAGGCGAGGCAGGATAGTCCAAGGACAGGCAGGATCAGGGATCAGGCAGAGCAGGCAGGTCAGGGACAGGCAGGGTCGGAACCGGGTCGGCAATCTGGTAACAAACGTGTGAAAGACTAGCATGAAGACAAATTACGATCTGGCAATGGGTGTGTGTGTCTGGTGAATAAAGAATAATCAATAAAGTATTGACACAATTACATTTGAATAAAAGAAACAGCAAATAATATAGGCTATAAAGGTATAATACAATAATACACGTTTATACTTGTACTTTCTATTATTATGTAAGTACATAATAATAGAAAGTATAGGTATCAATGTGTGGTATGTATGTATTTATACACGATATTCTGTTTTTGAATGCAAAATAGAAGGTTGAGGGACATGAATAACGTCAAGTTAATATTAGAGTAATGTAACGGTAAACACAAGCAGTAATGAGCTGGTTAACCCGAGATTAGATAGATAATGACAGAAAGTGAGCCTTAAACTCTAGTGGGTAACGTTTAACGTTTTTACGGAGGTTTCATTGAGCACTGCTAACCTTTAACTAGCGTCAATGGTAACGGGACACGGTTCCTATCACTTTTAACAGTAATGACATGATATACTTTACACAAGATAACACGGATCATGACAGAAAGTGTGCCTTAAACTGTAGCGGGTAACGTTATAACATATGAAATGTGATCGATATTTCACTGAAGGACGCTGTCCCCAAACTAGCGGCCGTTAGCAGTAGCATGGCCGTGGCCCGTCGGGTCATTGCCAAGTATATATACAGTAATGAAAAACACAAGATAACAGAAATGTTGCCAAAGTATGTGTCGTGGAAAGTATACTTTACAGAAAGAGAAAAGTATGAAACGTACCTGTCAACACAAGTCTTCGCTAGCAGCGATGCCCGCAGCAAACGAACAAAGTGGTGGGGTGGGGACGTGAAAACTCAGTGTAACTCAGTGTCTAGACACTAAATATAATATATATATATATCTATATATATGTAATTTGTAAAGATCGATCGCTGGTTAAACTTTGTCGTAACTCGTAAATCGGGATATTTGAATATCATATCGGGTGGGGAACCCGCCCACTGAAAATACTTTACCGACTGTAGACCTCCAATCACATGCGAGTACAGTGACTGTAGACAGTCAAGCCTTCTGATTTGCCAAAAGTCTACAGTCGGAGTCCCGCCTCCAAACTCCATTGTACAGTACGACCGTGGACTTCCAATCGGATGGAAAGACTGTAGACTATTGTCGAATCAGAAGGCGTAACTGTCTACAGTGACTGTGGACTTTGCACTCCCGTAGTCTCGAGCTCTGCGACCGGCGGGAAAAGGCTCTAAAAAGGGGTGGTTTAAATGGAGTGGCCTCTTTAAACACGCCTCAGGGTTTGAGAGGAATGGTGCAGTCCAATTAGCTGACACATATATAAAGGCAGGTGGTTTTCATCAGCTCAGTCTTTTGTCAGGAGCAAGGTGAGCTCCAAGACACTGACAATAGGATTACACACAACACAATTAACAATAGATATTTTAAACTCCATCTAGCAAAATAAAGCTGTTTTCAAATAAATGTGTCTGTGTATGTCTGATGTAAAATAAAAAACATAACCTTTAGCATGTGTGTTGGTTTGTAGCCCTCACACATTCCCCTCCTTCTGGAATCACGCCATGAGAGCGTGATAGGAAGTCTGCAGTAGTGTTGTCCCGGCCAGGAAAGTGCTGGATGGTGAAGTTATATGGCTGCATTGCCAGGTACCATCTGGTGATGCGGCTGTCGGCATCCTTCATCCCTGCCACACACTTCAGGGCTTTATGATCAGTTTGTAGGATGAACCCTCTTCCCAGGAGGTAGTACTTGAGAGTCCAGGGCCCATTTCAGTACCAGGCTTTATTTTTCAACAGTCGAGTAGCGAGTCTCCCTTGCGAACAGCTTCCTGCTGATATAGGCCACGGGGTGAAGGTCATTGGGCTCTCCCTGCAAAAGCACCGCTCCCAAACCTCTGTCTGAAGCATCCGTTTGCAATATGAAGTCTTTAGCAAAATCAGAACTACACAAAACAGGGTTCTTACTCAGTGCAGCCTGGAGGTCGTTAAAAGCAGACTCCGCCTCCTCACTCCACTGCAGCCAAGTTGGGCCCATCCGCTTAGTCATATCTGTTAGAACAGCAGCACGAAAGGAATAGCTAGGCACAAATTGACGGTAGCAACCTGACATTCCCAGGAATGACTTCAGCTGGGTCTTTGTCTGTGGAGGCTGACAGGACTAGATGGCTAGTAGTTTGTGGGTCTGGGGTTTGATAACTCCGTTGCCAATAATATAACCAAGATATTCCGTCTCAGTCCTGCAAAACTGGCACTTTGAGGAGTTGACAGTCAATCCAGCCTCCTTTAGACGTCCAATGACTGCCTTCAGATGGTCCAAATGATCCTCCCATGTAGCACTGTGAATGACAATATCATCAAGATATGCTGCAGCAAAATCTGACAATCCCAACAATACCTGATCCATTAATCTTTGGAATGTAGCTGGAGCGCCGTGCAGTCCAAAAGGCATTACGGTGAACTGGTACAGACCCCATGGTGTACGGAAGGCTGTTAACTCACGGGACTGGGGAGTCAGCGGCACCTGCCAGTAGCCTTTGCATAGATCAATCATTGCTTTAATTTGCCCAACCGTTGGGCAAATTAAAAAAACCGATCAACCGATCAATGAGTTCATCAATGCGAGGAACTGGATAGGAATCAAACTCAGAAATTGCATTCAGCTAACGGAAGTCTATGCAAAACTTATGGTGCCTTCCTTCTTTGGTACCAATACAATGGGGTTGCACCACTCACTTATTGATACCTGAATGATTCCCAGGGATATCCATCCATCCATCTTCTTCCGCTTATCCGTGGTCGGGTCTCGGGGGTATCAGTTCCAGCAGAGAGCCCCAAACTTCCTTTTCCCTGGCGAAATCAACCAGCTCTGACTGGGGGATCCCAAGGCGCTCCCAGGCCAACGAAGAGATATAATCCCTCCACCTGGTCCTAGGACTACCCCTCGGTCTCTTCCCAGCTGGACGTGCCTGGAACACCTCCCTAGGGAGGCGCCCAGGTGGCATCCTAACTAGGTGCCCGAACCACCTCAACTGGCTCCTTTCGACGCGAAGGAGGAGCGGCTCAACTCCGAGTCCCTCCCGGATGACCGAACTTCTCACCTTATCCCTAAGGGAGACACCAGCCACCCTGCGGAGAAAACCCATCTCGGCCGCTTGATATCCCAGGGATATCATCAGATCCAATTCCTCTTTAAAGTATCTTTAAAGTCTGAAATACCCTGTGGATGATAATAAAAGAAGAAAGGAATCGGTTTAAGGCGAGACACGGCAGGTAAAAACATCGTTTCTCATGCACTGGTCAATTTTGAGATGTTGTGCTATTTTGATTCTATAACATGTTTTCTTTCAGGCTTTTGGAAGGAAAACGTACAAAATACACATTTAAGTGTTTATTTTACTATAGTTTGTCTATTTGCGTCTGTAGGTTTCTCCTAAATTCACCAAAAGGTAGCATTCTAACGTAACATAAAGTACCGCGACCGAGATATCGTTGGAAAGCTCCGTCTCTCCTGCACAATCT
>CADEHL010001024.1:71335-201335 GCA_902827135.1 Harpagifer antarcticus
AATCTAATCCTGTCCCTCCTTGGTCACATGTCCCTCTAAACAATAATATTATAGATTTAAGTTGGGCAATGTGGCACAATTGTAAGGTATAAGGATTGAACTATTTGTCAAAAAGAATAAGAGGTTGTCATTGTCTTTAAATGCTTGTACAAATATTACCCAGTTAAATAGTTTTGAAGCGTTTTTTTTTCTGTTTACTTCATCGAAGTACGGTAGCATATTCAGCCAGTAGCCTATACACTAACACTGAAACACATGAGCACATACTACAGTTTAAAAAACAGAAACAAATCAGAACTGACAGAAAATGCTCCGTTTTAGTTTAATACTCACAGTAAAGCTCACACACACTATTTTATTAACATGTAGGTTCACCTACTGAATTAAACAATGAACAACATAACCAAAGAAAGTGAAACCATAAAGCTTGTGCTAAATAACACAGATTCACACTTAAAGTACTAGCCAATAGAAAAGCACAGTTTACGAAGAAGAAATTAAAACAAACATTATATGCTCTTAATAGTTTTTTTAGTCACATTGTAATCCGGGTAATAATCCCCAATTTTTTTAAATGACTATAAGAAATGTATGAAAAATTACACATATTTATCAAACTATTTAAAGATGTATAGCTCTTAAATAGAAAAATCAAAGACAACTGCATAGCACTCAAACAAATCTCAACTTATTTGTATTCTCTGTAACAGAGCCGACACAAATACCCACACACACACACACACACACACGAAAATAACTAATCGGAGTACATTTTGTGGAGCACATTATGTTACTCAACCTACTCCCTCACAACATTGTGTGTGTGTGTGTGTGTGTGTGTGTGACCGTGTGTGTGTGTGTGTGTGTGTGTGACCGTGTGTGTGTGTGTGACCGTGTGTGTGTGACCAAGACTGTGCCTCATTGGATCTGGCAATGGCACCAGAGTAATGAAGTCTCCATCGTTTTAAAGACCTTTTAATAGGTTTTGTGCACACGTTGTAGGTCCCTCCAGCGAAATATGGATCAGTTTTCAGCCCTCGTCAAATGTCGGAGGGAGAATTCACGTTTACGTGTAATCTAATAGTCTCCTGCTCTGGCATCGGTATAAAGAGCGGCAATCTGTTTGTCCTTGGCTTTGATTTATCTCTGTCGCTATTGTTGCATCTCACTTCAATATTTTTCACCCAGGGCTAAACCACTTTTAGGCATATTAATGGATGACCCTGAAACTTCCTTGAGAGTCAAAGCAAACAGGCTTTAACCACGCTCCCATCTGATCCACACTAACAACAACAGGACACTGTGGGGCAAATATAGGGGAAGGGAAAGCTTGACTAATGCTATGGAATTAATTTGTTCTACTTTAATTTAAAGCAGTTATGCTGAATGTGGAAACCATGTACAAGGACGACTTATAGTTAAACATGTTAAATGTTAAAGCAAATCTGAAGATTTATTCAGCTTCATACACATTTTCAGCTCACTAATCACAGACTTTGTGGTTTTTCCTACATCCACTGTTTTAGGCAGAAATTAGCAGTTTCTATTTGAAAAAGATGAAAGACCCACTTTAAATTACACGGCCATAATTAAACAGTTAACAAGGTGGAGCAATTGGAAGCTAAAGAGCCATATATTTCCTAAAAGCTTATAGCTAGCAAATAACTGGGCCACAAATGGTTCTACAAAAAATGGAAAAAACAAGTATATGCTATTACCATCTCTCTGAGGTTGTATAGTGGACACCGTGGTTACTCTTACTGTAGCTACATGTGTGAACATGCTAAAGAGGGTATAATGTTTAGCATGTTCACCATTTTAATTTAGCAAATGTTACCATACCAACATTCAGTCATCTAAAGGAAATGTTCAATTACATTTGTGATGATAGAGCTCAATATATTTTTAATAATAACAACTGTTCAATGCTATGCTAAATATAATGGACATTTTCCATTGTCTTAGCTCTTAGATATTTTTCTTAAAGAGTTTAAACCAAAACCTATATTAACAAGTGGGGACATCTGCAATAAAAATGATTCTACAATGAATAACTTAATGGTGGATGATAACCATTGCTCACCAGTTATTGGATCATATACAAAAATACAGATATATATATAAGGCATGTTGACACACACACACACACACACACACACACACACACACACACACACACACACACACACACACACACACACACACACACACACACACACACACACACACACAGGAAGAGTGTAATCTACCTCATAGGGTCTTTATTAGCATTGGGAAGAAAAAAAAGACTTCACTCAGCGATATCAAACGGTAGCTGGCACTGATGGGTAACGGCTGATCTTCCGAGATTAGAGGAAGCATCCCTATTCCATGTCCCATCCTGTTGAACCATGGCCAAACAGAGAAGAAGAAGAAAGAAAAGCTTTGATGTCTATAAGAAGGGTTGCCACTTTCCTCAGAATAGTACCAACTAAGAAAGTTGCTGCGATGCTTCGATATCTTGTTCTCCTCATTTGCCTCAGTGAGTTCCAGTTCCTCGACATGTACAGTCGAGGCTGCGGGGTACTTCCTCTTCTTTGTTCTATTTCGACTCTTCCTCTAACTCCTCATCTAAAATCCCTTCAAGATTCAGCAGAAATCCATCCCCTTGAAACATTGCATCTGTTTTCCATGAATGTAAATCTGTCTTTCTACTTCTTGCATCCTTCCTATCCATTCCTGTCTCTGCTTCCCATCTTCCTCCATCCTAACAGCAAGGGGTATGATCTTCACGACATCTCCATCTCAAAAAGGAGTCTGCCATGTCTGGGCTACCCAGAGTTACTAATCCGTCCCTTGGGTAAAATGTTGAGAGTGGACATGTCGGGCCTGGATGTTCTCCGCATACTAACTATGTGGAATCTGCGTGACACTGCAGCCACGATTGCCAATAAGTTGTCAAGTCTCAGTTTCCTGACGCACACTGCTTCAGTAATTCAAAAGCTTTATAGTGGTTATTATTAAAACACATTTAATCATGGCTGAAATTCTTCAGCATTCAGGCAGCATCTGTACACTACACGCCACCCAGAGGTCACGTTAACCGAATATTTTCCGTCTATGACAGATTTTTTTTAACAATGACGGACAAATCTGAAAGCAGTCCGTCATTTTGACAGATTAGAACAAACTCGGAACAGCGCCAAAGTGTCCCCGCAGCGAGGCTCCGGTGTTATGCCTGCCCTCCAAACAGGAAATCATACCGTTTCCCAACCTAACTGTGCCGTACAAATCATTGAAATGTCTGAGTTTTGGCTTTATGCTGTGCACGCTCCCGCGAGGTGCAGCAACCATGCATAACACGGCGCATGTGAACTGTTCCTCACAAATGAAATGGTTATTTTGTGTATATAGAAATTGTTTTAGATCTTTGAGTTCATCTCATGAAAAATGGGAGCAAAAACAAAAGTGTTCCGTTTATATTTTTGTTCAGTGTATATCCTCTGCTGGCTCCTCCCTGTGGGCCGGTTGAAGCTGCTGGGGGCCGGCCCTCCACGTATTTAATGTCCGTTGTTACGCATATCAGAGGATACAGACATTGTACATCCAATATATATCTAAACACGCCTTTTCTCCTCCTTAACTCTTTCATGACTTTTCATTTAACACATTCTAAACGCTGTATTCAATACTCCAAAAAATACAGGAAATACTTCACAGCAGTTTGGTTTCCGGTCGTTCCGGATGTTGTCACATGCTACCCACGTCTGTAAACAATAACGTATTCAAATAAACTGTACCTTCATTTAATATTCAGCAATAATAATCTCTTGGTTCAATTAGTTGTAGTGTTAAATCAGTAGGTTTCGGTGTGCATCACTCCATGTCATTTCGCTGCTAAAGTCACATCTATAGGAAATGGTATATTAGCCACATGCTAAATGCTAACCGGAGATGAAGGATTTTCAGAATAAAAGCTTGGTATTGAGAACTTCAGTTTTTTTCCAGAATAAAATAGCATTTAAACTGACGGTATGTTTAAGCTACTTTATGCTATCAAACATCGATTTTAATTTCTAACAAGTTATATTTATTTGTTCTGGGAATGTCATTATCGAGCCTGTGACCTGAAAAACAGGCTCAGGCGCCTCATTTATAAAGCCTTGCGTGGGAAGGTTACTTACGTAGGACAAAGCAAATAAATACGCACCAACACTTTCCGATTCATAAAAGACTGCGTTCCGGCACATCCTACACCGGTTTCCCTTTATAAATCACAATCAACTCGAAAAGCTTTTGCGGGCTTCACGTAACGCCCATATTTGCCTATAAATAGTCAAAGAAACGCCCATTCATTCATTCATTTTGGCTGACTGTATGGAGGAGAGCGCAGGAAATGACGACAGAACAGCTAAAAAGACGTCTCACACCGTGTCAGATTCTGGTTATTTTGGGGAGGTGGAGATAAATCATATTGTTTGGTGGATGCAGTTTGAACCAGAGGAGCAGCATGGAGGATCGTCACCAACATAAATAAACAAGTGGTCCGAAAAAGGTTCATGACAAAATACACATAGCCTTCCTCAGGCAGTGTGTCTGTACCGGGGACAGGAGACCCCCCCCCTTGATGAGAACCTCTAAGGAACGATCGGGGAATCTCTCCGGAGTGGAGTCATGACGACTGGATCTGAATTATTTGTTTGTATTTGGTGGTTTGTGTTCCAGCTGTCGATCAGCAACTCTATATCCATAATCCACCAGTTAAAGGAAATACAACCAATGCGTTGTGTTATACTAGCTGTAAAATGTACCACATCTGGTGTTCTTAGTTTCCAGACCTCCTGTGTTTTACGAGCAACTTATCAAGTAGGCCAGTGGTTCCCAACCTTTTTTGTCTTGTGTACCCCCTGAGCCTTTTGTCATACCATGAGCACCCCCTCACTCATACGTGCTGATGATCCTTCACAAGTAGAACGTAACTGATTATTGAATGGAAATAACTTTATTTCATCTCCTTAATTTGAACATCTAATTCTCAGGCATTTTCTTAATTTTAACTTAAATCACTCAATAAAAATAAATAAAAATGAATATGTTGCCTTGAAAATAAATAATATAATCAAATAAATACATATGAAATCAAAATAATGAACTTATCTTTGCTATATATATATCTTGTAACATTTAGGCTTAAACCATGGAGCCCCTTTGAATAAGTCCCCTTTAAACAGGCATTTAAACTTTAATTCAGGAACAAAACACTTAGCAAAATAATATCCAGAATCAGTATAGGCCTAGCAGTTTCTTTTCACCAGTCATTTACAACTTTTTTTTGGGAGGGGTTAAGCACAGTTAGTATATGTTTATAAAACGGACAAGTCAAATCAAGCAATCTGATGTTTCTTAGCCGTGATATAATGAGCGTATATCCAGGGAATAGTGGTTGTTACTTTTCACAAATCAGTATCCCTCCGCGTCTGAGAACCGTTATAAAATCCTAAACTAAACTTTATATAGTAAACTAACTAAGCTTAAGATGGAAACATTTAAGGTTAACTTCGCCCTCCGGGGTGGGCTTACTATGGAGGAGTGGATTGAGAAGTGCCGATCTCCAGAAAAAAAGCACCTAAACGACGACATTCGCTATCTGTTATTGTTGTTGCATAGCAACCACCTCGCACTCTGTGCAGAAGGCAACGGAGGGACGATTTTATTTTATTCCCGGGCTGATTTTTAGTCCCAGTCCGCCACCGAACGTAGCTATTATGTAAGGTAGTTGTAAATCAAACAAGTGCAGTACATGCTATGTTATAAAGCCGTGGAGGGCGGGAGTTTATAAACCAAAGAGTAACCGCCCTTACGGGACGCTGTAATAAGTAAAGCGAACGCACCCGCAAGGACACCTGGCCTCCTATTGGTTGAGGGATTTTGACAGGATTGTTGCACAAAAGTTTCAAGCACGCACAGAATAAATCTGAGAGCAGAACAATCTGTAAACAGCAATATATCTGAATGCAAGCGTACAGTTTGAGCCGAAGCAGAGCAAATCTAAGTGCAAGCAGGCACTATATGAGTGCCTGGACAGGTTTGAGGGAAATAAATACATAAAGTATGCTCTCAAATGTAAATACCACGCTCTTGAATAAAGATAGGGAATAACCCCCATAGTTTATCTCCGACGCATCTTTGTAACGCACGAAGGACAGGAGCTGCGCTTCTCCACTCACATCTGTCATTTCATCCAGCTGCAAAGCGAACTGACCGGCTAGTTTTATTTTGTTCACCACTTGTCCAATTATATTAACAGACATATCATTGATCCGACGGGATACGGTGTTATTCGACAGGGGAACTTTCTTGAGTGCTTCGGCTGCTTTCTTGTCTATCATCATTTCGGCCAACGCAGTCGCTGCAGGGAGAATGAGCTCCTCAACTAGAGTGAGATTTTTTGATTTAGCCACAAGCAGGGACACGGCGTAAAATGCCTCGAGTGCTTTCATTGACACATTCGTGGCTTTCATCATTACTGTCTGGCTCGACTTAAATTCCGACAGCTTTCGTCTGTAAAATTATTCACTTTTATCGACACTTCCCGAGTGTTTGGTGCTCTGGTGTCTCTGTAAATGCGCTGGCTTCATCGCACTATTAGCCAGTGCAAAAGAAGCACTGAGGTTGCGGTGGGTCCGCAGAAGTATAAATGAATCCAAATAATATATATGTTTCACTGTACTGCCTTGGTTTCAGTTTGGCCTCTTTCTTACGTTTCTCGGCGGGCTCCTCTGAACCCTGGCCTCAATCCAGAGCAAGCGGACGTTTCAGCCATTTATCCATAGCGCAGACCTCCCAGTATTTTTCTGGCTGCAGGTAAGCAGCTGTTTTCATTGTGGGATTTTGGCGCGGTTGTGCCACAGACTATTGTCTCCCTAGGGAAACAAATCGCGCACTATCATTTTTGACGGGATTATTATTTTTTTTACTTGTCACCTTGGAATTCCACGTACCCCCTACAGTTCCCTCGCGTACCACTAGGGGTACGCGTACCCCCGGTTGGGAAACACTGAAGTAGGCTAT
Source organism: Harpagifer antarcticus (assembly GCA_902827135.1). Classification (NCBI taxonomy): domain Eukaryota; kingdom Metazoa; phylum Chordata; class Actinopteri; order Perciformes; family Harpagiferidae; genus Harpagifer; species Harpagifer antarcticus. The sequence continues at coordinate 78,386 of CADEHL010001024.1, forward strand.
TGGCGAACGGCATAAAACACGATAAACATGATAGTATATAAAACCATGCTCGTATACAATCTATAGAAATGCAGAACGGCGTGAGTTTAAAGTAATTCTCTCCTTCTGTTTACCGCATCATTTATGAGAATACATTTCTTAACAAGAGAACATAATCGAGGGGTGATCAATAACATTTCCGTATATATTTATTTCTCCAAGTTATGTGTGTGTGTGCTCTGAGGAGTCTCAAACAGGCGTTTGTTTAATCATTTTAAGATTGGCTTTAATCGATGTTTGAAAATTAATTCTTCATATTATAAATGAGGTAACATTTTCTTTATAATATTATTTCCACATATTTCTCTCCATTCTTCCTTCTGCCAACGGTTTCGCAGTTTCTCGTCTCTCCCGTTGTTGTGCTTAGTGCGTACGCATGGGTCAGAGTTTGCGTGGAGGACCGCACGTTTTCCCGTCAAGTTTGGTTTTTATAAATCGCAAACATTGCGTAGAAACTGGCGTACGCCACCTATTGAGCGTACGCACCGTTTATAAATGAGGCCTCAGGGCTTAACAGGTTAAGAAACATTTTGAATGCAGGACAGATTATTTTCACACTGCGGAATAATTTATTTCACCTTAGTATCAGTTCTGATTACTAAAGCAATCGACAGTATACCGACTGCCCTTGTGTGTCTCGGCTACCCATGGTCCACTAAGGACTGCTAGCTACCAGAAGTCCCCTTTCATTTATTGATAAAGTAATGTAACCTCAAAGAGCTAGGGCAGGGGTCGGCAACCCGCAGCTCTCGAGCCGCATGCGGATCTTAAGCCCTTTGCTCTGGACAAAAATAATAAGAAAAAAAAAGTATTTGTAGGACTTTTTATATTTTGTTGCACGGTTGAAAATGTTTCGTATCTTGTATTTTGAGGTGATACTGTGACACATAAATAAAAAACAAAACGGTTTTAATTACTAAAATATGCGTCACATCAATCCTGCTACGGTCCCGCGCGAGCGCCTTTTCTTGCAGGTAGATACCCTGACCCCCGGCTCGATGAGCGAACTATGGATAAATCAAAGGAAAGTACCGGAGGAACATAGGGTGTAATTCTGCGTGGACAGAGCTGTCTGCTTTCACAGCAAACAATGCTGGTGTACCGGTATGTTTGATATGTAGAGAGCAGTTGTCAAAGGTGGTGCAGCTTTACGTATCGAGGAACAACACGGGAGAGGAAGACAGCTGACGATCTTCAGTCATAATTCAATGGGGTATGTCATTTATTTCAGAAAACACTTTTTGTTATATTACATGGAATGCTCTTCACGTCCCGATAGCAATAAATATATTAAATTAATCTGTGGAAGCCGTAGCGCTGTAAAAAGCACGACCAATCATTTTAGTCATCATTTTATTTTAAAATAACTGGATGGCCTACCTGCCTGTCAGCCTTCCATCTGTGCACAAACTTATCTCGTGCCCTCATTGGTCATGTGCACGTTTGTGTGTGTTGGAGGAGGAGCTCTGTAAGGAAGTCTGAAGGAAGAGGCTGATTTTTTCCGGTTTTGTATTTTCAAATTCTAGCGCACTCGAGCTGGTTCCTCCATTCTTACCTACCTTTAACTCTTTTTAGGGTGCAGCTATATGTTTTATTTATTTCAAAGTGGGCCCATTTTAATAATATTTGTTTTCCTTCAAATGTGCAGAGGACTCCCCAAGTGCTGTGTTTAATTTATTTTAAAGTATGCCTGTGTATTATTTTTGATTCTCCTTATAAGAGTTCTTTGTTTCTTATTAGAGGTTAACAGTTTTATATAATGTAATAAATAATAAATGCAAAACAACTGTAGTTTTTGTCTATGATATAACAATAAATACAACTTTATAAGCTATCAAACTATGAAATATGTTTTGCGGCTCCAGACAAAAAAATGTGTTGGAAAAGGGAGCAAAATGGCTCTTTTGGTCAAAAAGGTTGCAGACCCCTGAGCTAGGGGTATGTGATAGGATAGTTTGTTATACATAAAATGGAATGATATGCTTCAGTTAATTGTATTTGTTGCTGTCAGCGTCATGTGATATCGCAATTATTTCTTTTTTTAACCATAGTCTGTATTTATTGATCTTCACACAATTTTAGATCTAGTATCCAATTTGGTGTAGAACGCCAGTCGTCCAGGACAACAATGCCTTCCTTTCACACCTATATGGATAACATGACTACACTTATAACGACCATCGCTTGCAAACATGTATTCTAGGAAAACCTTATTGGAATATCACATGGGCACGGTCAAGTGCAAGCCTTAAGGATACAAACAAGACTTAACACCTAAAGGAAAACCAACAACAGACAGTTACGTAGACAATAAACTGTGGACTACGGCTTTGTATGGATCCAGCATATTGGACAGACCCTCTAAGCTGTTCATGTATTGATTTATTTGGATAGTTTGTTAATGATTTGATAAATGTTTCCTCTTAGAGGTAGGGGTATTTGATTGGATTGTTTTAGTAGAGCTCCAAATCAATTGTATACTTTATGCAATTGTATTGGGCCACTTTCATGTCATACTGTATGGGAGTTGTATTTGAATTCCTTCATCTTCCTACACTCGCAATATAGGCGACATTCCAACAATTACCTCCGCAAAGATACAAACTTCTTATAAACTAGTTACTAGCTAGTTGAAAATATGAGAATATTTTTGCATCTTTACCATCCATAACACATAAATAAGGCCCTCTTAAAAAAAAAGTAACTCTTCTTACAAAACATAGGAAAACCCAGGCATCTGGTCGGGGGGAGAGTCAGCTGTCTGTGGGCCAACACTGCTCGGCTGTATTTCTCAGGGTGGAAAGAGAAAGAGGTGACAGGGATGTAACATTTTCAGACCAACCGAATTGAGAGTTGTATTGACCAGAGGATTAGGAGAAGGATCTGTCCAGCAGGCTCCATGTAACATTTATCAGCTCGGCAGCAGCAGCAGAAAGAGGAGAGAAGGATGGAGAAGAGGCTCTCTGCTGCTTCAAATGCCTGTGGTCGATGTTTTCAAGCTTCCATTAATGTTGCAAACCTTGTCTCGCCAGCCAAAAAGTAGAAAAGGGAGAGGGATGAGAGGAACGTTGTGAAAGGACAGAGTTGTTGAGGTGCAGAATGTTTTATCTGCTGGAAATAATTGAGTGCACAGTATGTGATTGTAGTGCTGCAGAGAAAGGCTCTTGCAATCACAGAAAGCTTGATGCTTCCACTGCCTTCACTCACGGCAATTCATAACTTTCTCTTCCATTTGAGCCTACATTGTGTTTTATTCCCTAAAACCTTCTGTATGTCTTGAATATATTTTAGGTAGAAATCCAATCACTCCATGTTTATGTAATCAGTTTGGTATGAATAATAATTGCTACAGAGAGGGTGACAAATACAGAAATGGTTCATCACTAGAAAATCCAACAAATACGATTTCACAGGTCTTTATCCAGACTTCCCAAATTGATATGAACTTTACTTTAACCTGTTAAGCCCAGAGCCTGTAAATGACTATAACTTTACTTATAAAAGGGGTAATCATCTGTTTTCTCAAAGCAATGATAAACCTGTTAGTTGGATGTTGAAAAGTCAGAATAAATATAGATTTTTTTTTATTTTAATGTAAATTCAGAAAAAAAAGTTAATTATAGTGTCCGTCCAAAAAAAAAACATTACTTATAGTGAAAACCACCCTTGAATGATGGGATAGTAGACTAAAAGCTTTAGGAATCCAAACTATAACATATAAGTACCCTGTATCAAGATTGGGGCAAAACAAGTGACATTTGACCTTTTTAGAGAGGTTTGGCAAAAAGAAAACCACTTCTGGGGTCATTTGGGATTTTCCATATCTCCGGCCCCCCTTGCTCAATTTTGATGATTGACAGCTCTTTTTAACCATCAGAGCCAATAGAATTGAAGGGAACTTCCTAAATCCACACGTTACCAAATAAGGAGTGAGAGTGATGGTAGCCAGAATACCCAAAACAGGAAGCTGTCATACACTCTGGTAGCTATCATAGCATATAATATGAAAACTCAGTTTTTGACATAAAAATGGAATGATGGATTGTCAGTAATCATTTCAAAGTGACAGACACATTGGATTAACCTTCAGCCGTGTTTTTCACGTTTTAATGCCATTTAACACAACTTTTGATCAGAAGCAATAGGTAATACATTTCTCCCGTTTTTGCTCCATAAAGCTACGTGTTGTGATGTCTGTGTTTGCTTCCCATGCCGCGAGTTCTGATCGCTCAGTGATGATACTAATACCTTTAGAATCTGTGGAATCTCAGCTGTTTTGTTTGTGCAGATCCAATAAGTAATAAAGTATGTATACCTAGAGTTCTGTGCTAAGTGCGGTAGCATTTTTTCGATCAGGGCTAATATAGTTAACAAGTAATTATTGTGATACTTGTGTTTTGTTTCGGTAAAAATGGTTCGTATCGTCAGTTAGCTGAGTTTCTTACCGTTAAGTGAGTATGACACAATCATAGTTTATTAAATGTTAATCTACTACCCGGACTGGGACAATAAGTCAGGCCGGGAATTATAGACCCAGCCAGGCCACTACCAGTTTTTTGTGCCATTTTGCTGGATTTATTTGTCAATTTTTACAGCATTCCTTGCCCATAGTGATAGCCCTCTAAATCTACTACCCAAAACGAAACATATGGACATGTGTTACTATTTTTAAAAATGTGCACATTTATTTATGAACCGATGTGAACATATTTTAAGTGGGAATGGACCTCAAATCCTATAGGGGGGTCCGGGGGCATGCTCCCCGGTAAGATTTGTTTTTTAAATGTTGGACTTAAATGCATCAATCTGGTGCATTTTGAGGGGGAAATAAAGAGACTACACCCTATGAAACATAACTGTATACATTTAAACAATCATAACATCATAAAAACATGGCCATAACCAATAAAATACCATATCCAATATGAAAAAACATTGAAACTTGTTTATTTATTTGTTTTTGGTTCATTTATAGTTGTGAGTGTGTCTGTGCTCCTGAACCAGCCTTACCTGTCTCCCTCCTCTCCCACTGCTCCTCTTTGAGGCAGAAGCAAAGACTAGTTTTAGCTCTCAACAAGTTTTAAAAGTGTATCTTACCTTTTTTCACCTAGTTAACGTTTTTGTTTTATTATTCATCCATATTTTACTAAGCACTCCCCCTCAAATGGAAATATGTGTTTACATAAATGGTGACCAAACCGTTTTGAGACCCACTGAGATAACTTAGAAGTTAACTATCTAAACACTCAGAGAGTCCTTTACCTCACCTGAGCTGAGGTTATCAGTCTCTCAGTCTGACAGGAGAGGACTCTCCTCCACCTTGTTGTTGAAAAAGCTCCTTATATACGTTAGCGCAGCTAGCTAGCACCAGATGCTAACAACAACAATACACGTAACCGGTGCGCGCGCTTCATCTCACTCGCTCGCGCCACACATACACTAACACACACCCTCCCGAGCTTGAATGACACACAGACCAATCGAGGGCATTAGTGTATGATCTGTATGAAAGTGGCCATGTCGGCAGGCCACATCATGTAGACAGCCGGTCACCCTCTGTGAGGCAGAGTCAGACCCACATTTGCGCAGCGTTGCGTTCACAATACATACATACAAAAAATCCTCAAGCCAGCAGGCCACTTAGCAGGCCAGGCCATCGGGAAACCTCCCGGTCCTCCTGATGGCCAGTCCGGGCCTGCCTGAGACACAGTTTTGTGAAAACACCCGCAGAAGAACCAGCATTTCAATTATTATAATACTACAAGTGAAAATATATGTAAGTAGTATTGATCATTTGTGTTGTTTGTGCTGTACTATACAGTCTGTTTCTTTATTGTGTTAAGTGAGAAGTAAAGAAAAGCTGAGCTATGAAAGTTAGCTTTTGCTAACTTTAGATCCATAACAATGCTAGCTAAGTAGCCTAATAACAGGGACAGTGAGTGTTCAGACACCGGCACACACACACTCAAACGGACTTGTGTGCCTGACTCTACCAACAGGCTTTCATGATTCTGTTTAGATATGCGAGTATAAGCCATGATAGCTTATTTTATTAACACCGTCCATGATGCCGCTGAGCTGTGTTTTATTAACTTCATATTTTTCATTTCCTAAAACATTTGTTTTCCATATTAACAGTGTGGATCATTGAGACAGCGTGGTGTCCAGAGGTCTTATCCCGTTTTCCACTTCCTCTGAGGGGACAGCATCAGATCCTAGGAGGGGGGCATGAAGAAAGACCAGGGCTGCGGTCGAATAGTCCATTTAGCTTAGGAACCTTCCTAACCGAGTGAAATGACCCGGAAGTCCCTCAGTGGCAGCCGTGATAAGTGCCGTTCGAATTCTCTAGATCAGTGGTTCTCAAACTTTTTTCAATCATGTACTCCTTTGAAAAGCGCAATCAGCGCAAAAACAATTTGTTAAGGAAAAAATGCCTATAAAAAGAGGTACAGTACAGCGCTGCACCATCAGTGTTTGCAATCCATCACTAAATTCATGGCAAACCAATTTTAACATCATGCAATAACACTAAGACGACATTAGTTGCATTGAACTGATCTTTTTAATAAGTTGTACAACGTAGTGAAACATGGGCTCGAGCTTCACTGAGGATCTTTGTCATGCTGACAGGGAGGCAAACTGCAGTTATTACACTTTGCGTTTTGAAATATGTGTAACTCTGTTAATATAAAACTCACACTGCTCAAACTTCCTTACTTTTCCTAAAATTGGTATTTATTTTGGGGCGTGGGGAATGAAGAGAAAAACATATGAGCATTTTATGAGCATGGGATTTTGACCCCTCATATTATGCATAATGCTGCGCTATACTTTGCTTATTGTTTAGGTCCTTTTGAAAAGCAGGCAGTCATATAATTAACTAGAACTAGCTAGATCTGATAGATTTGGACATGGACGCGAGTGAAGTATAACCGGACGCGAGAGAGAGATCAGATCAGCTGCTGCTGACGGAGAACACGCAGCTCTGCATGATCACAGCTCCCCCGCTGTGACGGATCGTTGAGCCGAGCAAAATACACCAAGAGTTAGACCTAACACACTTAGCTAGTTTATCTACTCTGGAACTAGCTAAACTTGTTATAAATATATTTATTCTTTACTGTCGGGTCACTTATTACAGGTTCAGCGAGCTGCACGAGACTGACGGGCTGCAGGAGAGGGAGAGGAAAAGAGAGCACCCCGTTTATTTTTCCCATTTTATTATCCAGAGTTTCTGTAAACCTTTGAATAAAGTAGTTAATCTACTATTAGTAGTTTGTGTAAATGCATTAATTATGTTTTTTTTTTTCATTAACATAAAATAAATCTCACATACCCCCTGCAGTACTCCAACGTACCCCTAGGGGTCTGCGTACCCCCATTTGAGAACCACTGCTCTAGATGATAGAAAAAGAGGTTTCAAACTTCCTTTATAGCCTCCTTTAGCTTAGGAACCACTGGACCTCCCTTGACGAAAGGAGAGGAGAAAATGCTGCCCCACAATGCCTTGCAGCCGCAGCATTTGCCGTCACACAACAGTCGGCCGTTCACGGAAACAACCGATTATGACCGAGAAATGATATCATGAAAGTTACGGTGCTTATTAAGCATTTTAAAACGTATGTGGTAAGTTGCCAAAGTGCTTTGTTTTGAACGTTCATCAGTATTATAATCAAAGAGAGAAATATGAACGTTAGTTTTTACTGAAATGATCAAATAAAGTCAACATTTCACAGTCTTTACTGAGCTGTGTGGGGTTTGTTCAACTTTTAAAAGATGTTTAATGGTGATGTACACAGTGATAGATGTTAAGGACTAACGTTTATAATAAATACATTTGTATGGATTTTAAGATAGTTTCATACAATCATTACGGATTGGGATCATTTGTATTGATGTGGACCGGAGGGAGAGGGTGACAGCATAAGTTTCACTTTCCTTTTTTATTTAAATTCCAATTTTGGTCATGAAGAATATGTTTCTCTGTTGTCAACGTTCATAAAGCAAAACACAACAGCATCAGAGCACGGTGCAGAGTCTCTAGATGAGTTTACAGTAGTCCCTCGATCGAAAACTGTAGTTTCCATAGTTTCCCCACAGCAGCAGACACATATTTATGACGTCCGCTGGCGCATCATAAACACGTCGGATAGTGAAAGTGCAGTTGGTTTCTCTAAAGTACCGCAGTCTCTTCTCCTAAGTCCTTTTTGAATTCTCCTATCCACTATCCCTTAACCCCGTGACGTTTCACTCAGAGGTCAAGGAATAAGAGATAGGGTTAGAATTTAGGACCTGATTTTTGGACTATTCAACTGCAGCCCTGCACCATCTTCATCCACGCTGGGCGTTGCTGTTATCAATGGCTCAGTGTCATTTAATTTGACCAAATGTCTTTACATATACATTTAATAGATGTTATTATTATCCACCTTTTTGTTTTATGTTCTTTTATTTAAAACATTCTTTGAGACTTCATCTTCTGGTTACAATTTCAATAAATGTAATTTGTATAATCACTCTTTTGTCTTTATTCTACATGAAAATGTTAGAGATTCCTTTCAAATCTGTTGGTTATTCATATCTTCCTCAGGCTCGGAATAGTATGTTGAGTTTTGAATGCTAAATGTATATTATTTTCTCACAGGATATAGAATGAGACAACACAGTTTGTATCCATTGTGTATGAATGCTTCAGCTCTTCAGACCAGGGGCGGATCTAGAAAAATATTCATGGGGTGGCAAGAGGGTGGCAGAAGATTTTGAGGGGTGGCAGAAGTATATGCTGATTTAATCACAGTCATGTCAATCAATGTTAGACCCCCACAAAGAGGTTAAGGATGGCAGCTTCCTCATACGTTGCACTCGGAGAGAAATAGTTGAGACAGAGACGATGAACTGTTAAGTCCTTATGCATGGTTTATTTTACTCTGCACTGCAGGTGCATCCTTTCGCTCTGCCGAGCTAACTTAGAATAACGACACATATTGCCTCACAGTGGTACAATAATAACATGACATCCCTTTGTGAGCTTGAGAACAGAATATATATATATTTAACAACTGAGGACAAATGTACACATTTCCCTTAACACAAGTTTATCACGTTAACAGTTTTCTCATCGAGTCATTCGTAAGCAGAGCATCAAGTTGGCTATAACAGCTGAATGCGGCGATGTCCATGTTGTTCAGCAAAACGCCTCACAAACTTATTGAGATCCAAAGCTTTACTGCGTTTGGATTCAATGCTGAGTACAGCCAAACTTGACAGTCTCTTTTCTGCCATTGTAGACCTCAAATAACTCTTAATGATCCTAAGAGTTGACAAACTTCTTTCACAGGATGCACTGCTCACCGGTAAAACTACTGCTATTTTACACAATCTGGACAACTCGTAAAAAACATCCTGGTATGGGTCCAAAAATTGAGCAAACTCCATCAGAGTGGTAGGACTCCCCTTTTCCTTCTTCTTTCTTTCTAGTACTCTCCTCGTCTGATGGAATTCGTGTTTAAGATCCTCAATATTAGAATCATAGGCATTAGCCAATAAAAGAACAGCCTCCTCACTCGTAAAAGTAGCACTTGATGGATTTAGTGCCTGGACACCTTGCATTATGTTGCAATTTGTGTGAGAAAAGCGTCTTTCTATTTCTCCAATCATGTTATCCATAACTGGATAGTACACATTGACGCAAAAAGAGTGTTTTCCATCTGGAACTACATGCTGTCGTACATGCTGGAAGGGATGACACTATCTTGAAGGGTCCTTGTTGTCTGTCTTGACCTCTTTGGCTGAGTTGTTTTAATGCTACTTCTTTCACACAAAACAAGTGCTTCACTCCACACTTCATCAAAGGAGGCTTCACTGCGATATTGTACCAGTGTCTCTTTAAGTGCTTCAACTAGTTCCACGGCCTTAGCCAAGTCCAATGTTTTAGACTGGAGCATATCTGACAACAATTTAGAGTCACTCAAGACCTTTCGGAACAGTACAAGGCATCCAACAAAATTCAGATCAATCTGAATCAATATCCCCCTGGCTTCAACAGCTCTATGTGGATGGTTCTCAGAGGAAATCTCTTCAAGCAGCTGTACTATTGCAGGTAACCTATCCATAACATTGCGACATGCTACATGTCTGCAGGCCCAACGTGTATCACTAAGCCTTTGGAGTTCCCTTGGTGCACCGTCAAACATCTCACGCTGCACTTCCAGCCATTTGTTGTGTACATAAGACCCAGATATGATCACATACAATTGTTCCATCAATGAGAAGAAGTTTCCCGCATCTGTTACACTTTTGACAGAGTCTACGATGACTAAGTTTAGGCAGTGTGCAGGCAGTGTGCACTGCAATGCACATAGAAATAATCGTACCACTTAACGCAACAGCATCCAGGCCTTCTGCCACATCACACTCCAGAAAGCTCTCGTGAACAACACCATTGTAATGGTATCTCAGAACAAATGAAATTTGCTCTTTTTTCTGAAGATCTTTAGTTTCGTCTACAATAACTGCAAACTGCCTGCTCTTTTTAACCTCTTGAATTATTTCTTCCTTACCCATTGCAGCCAAACATTCCAGTATCTCGTTTTGGATAGTTTTACTGGTGTATTTTGCATTTTTAGCTTGCTTTTCAAGTCTTTTTTTAATCATAGGATCATGGTTTCCCAGCAAATCTAACATAGCTAAAAAAACACCATCAGGATTCTCCCTGTGACCCCGCTGGGCTGTGTTTTCTGTGGCAGTTAGAATCAGAATCTCAGCTAGTGTTTTAATGTAGTTTTGATTTTCAATCACCCGTTTCTTATTTTGCTCATCCATTATTCCCATCATTGAGGTATTTCTGTCACTCATTTTCTTGTTTTCTCCCCATGCAAACATTGCATTTACTTGGCTTTCAAATCGGGCATGAGAACAGAAACCACTGTATTTCATTGTGGCCTTTTATCAGTTACGATACCCGTCAATTGAGGTGAAAACGGTCTTGGGGGCATCAGGTAAAGAGAAATGTCTACAGGGGAAACAATACGCTGAATCATTGGACTGTGATTACTCAAGCCATGAATGAGTTTTGTACCAGTCCGTTCTGAAGCTTTTCTGGCTCCTCCCTGAAGGGTCTTGGGGAAACTCTCCCGTGTCGGCTGAGCTGGCTCCTCACACCTAGACTTGGATATGTCTAGAAAATGGGAGTAAAACATATTCAAACTGATTTGATAATCGATTAATCTATCGACTATTCGGACTATTACTGTATGCCTTGCACAATTTCTCAAACGCTCTTATTTAGCCATCAACTTTTAGATTTAGCTTGAGGTTGTTTTAGGCATGTGGAAACTAACAATGAAGACAATAAAGATGAATACTTGATTCAAAAATACATATATTATTAAATTAACTAAACACATTTTGAACAAAATTAACATAGCTTTTAAATTAAATAAATAATATTTCACATCAAAAGAAACAACAGTGTTTTAACAAATCGTGTTAAATAATCTGATGACAGAACTGTAAACAGAATAGCTGAAACTTTAACAAAATAAATAACTCAGTTACCTCTAATCATTAACCCATGTGTGTATAATGTAGTTAACTCTGTGTGTTTCTGCTGGCATACCACCTGACGTGGAAACGTTACTCGTGGATGGGGCTACAGAGCTGCTAGAAAGACAGTCGAACCCGGTGCATTTGTTGGCAACTAATTTGGTAATCGATTTTAATCGATTAAGTCGATTAGTTGTTGCACCCCTAATTATAGCACAGGCCTTTGTCAGATGGTATATTACGCTGTTTTTTTTCTGCTTCGAATAGTTCTCTCTTTTTTCACCATACCTGTGTTTGTGTCACGGTTGTCATGTCAGGTCACGGGTCTATGTCTAGGTTTGGGTGTTTCCGCTGTCCTCTATGTCATGTTTTCCTTCCGTCGTTAGTTCCCTGGTGTGTCTCGTTAGTTGATTGTGTTCACCTGTGGCCCTTGTGTTTTCTCCTCCCTCCTCACCTGTGTCTAGTTAGTTGATTATGTTCACCTGTGGCCCTTGTGTTTCTCCTCCCCTGCCCAGCTGTTTCTTGTCTGGTAATTATCCCTCCCTGTATTTAGTCTTGTCTCGTCCTGTGTTCAGTGTTGGTGCTTCTTTTGTTTGTGACCTGGTTCACCGTAGAGTGTTTTGTTTGTTAAAGTTATATGTTAGATAAGAGCCCTTGCAATAAAGGTATTATCAAGTGTTATCTGCGTTTGGGTCCTACCTGCTTCACTCTGCGCTATCAGAAAGCACCAACCTGAAAATGGGCCCAGCAGATCCGTTCGAGCTGGAATTATTGAATTTTTCCTTTTTTTTGGCTAACTGCTCGGATCGATGGAAGAGAGCACCCGGAGTTCAGCAGCGAGAGGCTGTGTTGTCGGAGGCGCGCCAGATGGCTAGGGAGAAACCAGGTTTGGTGAAGTTCTTACCTGGCTGGATTTCAAAGATCCTCCCGGTGTGTGATTCCCGGCCTGCTAGCCCCAGGCATGCTAGCTCCCTGCCTCCCGATTCCCAACCTGGCACCATACGCCTTGGTGGGTTCCGTCTGGAGTCAGCCCCGGCTTCTTCCCCATTTCCTGCTCCTGTCCAGGATCCGTTCTCGGGTACTCGTCTGGCTTATGGAGGTCCACGGAGTATTCAGGCGGCTGCTAAAAGGAGTCGTCGCAAGGCCAGGTTAGCCCGAGCCCTAGCAGCCATGGTTCCGGTTACAGTTCCGGCCCCAGCAGCCATGGTTCTGGCTCCAGTACCGGCTCCAGTACCCCTGGTCGCGACTCCAGTTTCGGCTCCAGGACTGGCTTACCGGCCAACGCCAGCTCCCCGAGTCCTGTCGGCATCCCGGTCGACTCCAGCACCTCGTCTCTTGTTGGCTCCCCAGCCAACACCAGCTCCCCGTGTCCTGTCGGCGTACCGGCCGACTCCAGCACCTCGTCTCTTGTTGGCTCCCCAGCCAACACCAGCTCCTCGTGTCCTGTTGGCTCCCCAGCCAACTCCAGCTCCCCGTGTCCTGTCGGCGTACCGGCCGACTCCAGCACCTCGTCTCTTGTTGGCTCCCCAGCCAACACCAGCTCCCCGTGTCCTGTCAGCGTACCGGGCGACGCCAGCTCCTCGTGTCCTGTCGGCGTACCGGCCGACTCCAGCACCCCGTGTTCTGTTGGCAAACCAACTCTCTCAAGTTTCCCCTCCAGACACTTCTCAAGTCCCCTCTCAGGTCCCCTCTCGAGTCTTTTCTCGTGTCCCCTCTCAAGTCAACTCTCCAGTGTCCTCTCGAGTCACCTCTCAAGTTTCCCCTCAGGTCTACTCTCGAGTCCCCTCTCAGGTCCCCTCTCGAGTTACCTCTCGAGTCACCTCTCGAGTTCCCTCTCAGGTCCCCTCTCAGGTCCCCTCTCGAGTCTTTTCTCGTGTCCCCTCTCAAGTCAACTCTCCAGTGTCCTCTCGAGTCACCTCTCAAGTTTCCCCTCAGGTCTACTCTCGAGTCCCCTCTCAGGTCCCCTCTCGAGTTACCTCTCGAGTCACCTCTCGAGTTCCCCCTCAGGTCCCCTCTCAGGTCCCCTCTCGAGTCTTTTCTCGTGTCCCCTCTCAAGTCAACTCTCCAGTGTCCTCTCGAGTCACCTCTCAAGTTTCCCCTCAAGTCATCTCTCGAGTTCCTTCTCAGGTCCCCTCTCAGGTCCCCTCTCGAGTCTTTTCTCGTGTCCCCTCTCAAGTCAACTCTCCAGTGTCCTCTCGAGTCACCTCTCAAGTTTCCCCTCAGGTCTCCTCTCGAGTTCCCTCTCAAGTCCCCTCTCAGGTCCCCTCTCGAGTTACCTCTCGAGTCACCTCTCGAGTTCCTTCTCGAGTCCCCTCTCAGGTCTCCTCTCGAGTTACCTCTCGAGTCTCCTCTCGAGTTCCCTCTCAAGTCCCTTCTCAGGTCCCCTCTCGAGTTATCTCTCGAGTCAACTCTCCAGTGTCCTCTCGAGTCACCTCCCAAGTCAACTCTCCAGTGTCCTCTCGAGTCACCTCTCAAGTTTCCCCTCAGGTCTACTCTCGAGTTCCCTCTCAAGTCCCCTCTCAGGTCCCCTCTCGAGTTACCTCTCGAGTCCCCTCTCGAGTTCCTTCTCAAGTCAACTCTCCAGTGTCCTCTCGAGTCACCTCTCAAGTCAACTCTCCAGTGTCCTCTCGAGTCAACTCTCCAGTGTCCTCTCGAGTCACCTCCCAAGTCAACTCTCCAGTGTCCTCTCGAGTCACCTCTCAAGTTTCCCCTCAGGTCTACTCTCGAGTTCCCTCTCAAGTCCCCTCTCAGGTCCCCTCTCGAGTTACCTCTCGAGTCCACTCTCCAGTTTCCTCTCAAGTTCCCTCTCAAGCCCTCTCTCGAGTCCCCACTCAAGCCCCTACTCATGTCCAGTTGGAGGTCCCGCAGACTAGTCTTCTGCCGGGGGTCCTGCCAACCCCATGTCCTATACCGTTGGAGGTTCCGCTGGGGGTCCTGCCAACCCCATGTCTTGTCCAGTTGGAGGTCCCGCAGACTAGTCTCCTGCCGGGGGTCCTGCCAACCCCATGTCCTGTCCAGTTGGAGGTCCCGCAGACTAGCCCTCTGCCGGGGGTCCTGCCAACCTCATGTCTTGTCCAGTTGGAGGTCCCGCAGACTAGCCCTCTGCCGGGGGTCCTGCCAACCCCATGTCCTGTACCGTTGGAGGTTCCGCTGGGGGTCCTGCCAACCCCATGTCCTGTCCAGTTGGAGGTCCCGCAGACTAGCCCTCTGCCGGGGGTCCTGCCAACCCCATGTCTTGTCCAGTTGGAGGTCCCGCAGACTAGCCCTCTGCCGGGGGTCCTGCCAACCCCATGTCTTGTCCAGTTGGAGGTCCCGCAGACTAGCCCTCTGCCGGGGGTCCTGCCAACCCCATGTCTTGTCCAGTTGGAGGTCCCGCAGACTAGTCTCCTGCCGGGGGTCCTGCCAACCCTTTGTCCTGTCCCGTTGGAGGCCTCGCCGACTAGCCCTCTGCCGGGGGTCCTGCCAACCCCATGTCTTGTCCAGTTGGAGGTCCCGCAGACTAGTCTCCTGCCGGGGGTCCTGCCAACCCCGTGTCCTGTCCCGTTGGAGGTCCCGCCGACTACGCTCCTGCCGGGGGTCCTGCCAACCCTATGTCCTGTGCCGTTGGAGGTCCCGCCGTCTACTCTCCTGCCGGGGGTCCTGCCAATCCTATGTCCTGTGCTGTTGGAGGCCCCGCCGACTACTCTCCTGCCGGGGGTCCTGCCAACCCTGTGTCCTGTCCCGTTGGAGGCCCCACCGACTACTCTCCTGCCGGGGGTCCTGCCAACCCTTTGTCCTGTCTCGTTGGAGGTCCCGTCGTCCACCCTCCTGCTGGGGGTCCTGCCAACTCCTGGTCCTCTTCCGTGGGGGATCCTGCCGAAGCCTGTCCCGCCGGCTCCGGTTTCCTGTCCGGCCGACACCGGGTCCTGCCCGGCCCTCCGGAGCTGTCTGGTCTTCGCCCTCATGCTCGGCCCCCTGAGTTCGCCCGCTGTGGCCTTCGCCCCACCATGGACTCTGCCTTGCCCCCGGGCCGTCCGCCCGAGACCCCCACCTTGGACTCTGCCTTGCCCCCGGGCCGTCCGCCCGAGTTCCCCACCTTAGACTCTGCCTTGCCCCCGGGTCGTCCGCCCGAGTTCCCCACCATGGACTCTGCCTTGCCCCCGGGCCGTCCGCCCGAGACCCCCACCTTGGACTCTGCCTTGCCCCCGGGCCGTCCGCCCGAGTTCCCCACCTTAGACTCTGCCTTGCCCCCGGGCCGTCCGCCCGAGATCCCTTCCTGGTCCCCTACTGGGCTCCTGGGCAGTCAGCTTAGTCCCGTCCTCCGGACCCCCTCCACCCACCCTGGTGGCCTAGGGATACGTCCCTCCTCCAGACCCCCTCCACCCACCCTGTTGGACTATGTTGGATTTTTTGTTTAGGGACGTCTGGAATCCGTCCCTTGAGGGGGGGGTTCTGTCACGGTTGTCATGTCAGGTCACGGGTCTATGTCTAGGTTTGGGTGTTTCCGCTGTCCTCTATGTCATGTTTTCCTTCCGTCGTTAGTTCCCTGGTGTGTCTCGTTAGTTGATTGTGTTCACCTGTGGCCCTTGTGTTTTCTCCTCCCTCCTCACCTGTGTCTAGTTAGTTGATTATGTTCACCTGTGGCCCTTGTGTTTCTCCTCCCCTGCCCAGCTGTTTCTTGTCTGGTAATTATCCCTCCCTGTATTTAGTCTTGTCTCGTCCTGTGTTCAGTGTTGGTGCTTCTTTTGTTTGTGACCTGGTTCACCGTAGAGTGTTTTGTTTGTTAAAGTTATATGTTAGATAAGAGCCCTTGCAATAAAGGTATTATCAAGTGTTATCTGCGTTTGGGTCCTACCTGCTTCACTCTGCGCTATCAGTTTGCACCACTGTATTATTATGGGATAATTATCCAATAAGAATGTAGTATTCAACTAAGCTGTATAATAACCAACTTTAACCATAACACTGTCAAAAGAGTGTTTGCAGCTTTACCTCGACCTTTATGCATTCCAATACATTCTTGATTTCTACAGCATTAGTACCTTTGCATCTACTTTTTCCAGATGTTACACTCTTATTATAGAACATGTTGTCTTTAGAATAACTCAAGCACTATCACTTCTCCTGGATGCTTACATTTTGAATTATTTTAAATTGTTGCAATATGTTGCAAAAATCTAAGCATTCAACCCATACCAACCCAGTTTATAATTTGCTTTACTGAGATGAGTGGTATTCAAACTGCATGTTTATACATTCCAGTGCTGTACACAAGGTAAATAAACTTTGAAGAGCAAACAGTTTGGGCTCTCTGGACAGTGTTTTACAGTTAAGTGGATGTTGGATGGATGCCACAGGAATTACTTTAGCTCTGTATCATCTGAGTCAGGTCATCTTAGTTCAGGTCTGTGTGACGCTAAGCTCCGGGTTTATTTCATCATTAGTCTATTGGGCACTGGAGGGGCACTGAAGGGGATTATCACAGAATGGATGGAGGAGTGAGGATGAGAGTGGACGTTTTATATAAATCTGAGCTGTGTCTTCTTGTGAGGTAGGGGGTGGGGCTGGATTTGTATATGCACAAACTGTATTTCACTGTGGGCTGTTTATGTGTGCAGGAAAGATACGGCACACTGTGCGTAGCCTCCATTCGCACTGGCTACAGAATTACATGTCATTCAGCTGCTTTTCCCCAAAGCCTCTTTATGTTGACCCAATACATTTTTACAGTAGACATGCAACAACAAAGTTGGGGTTAGGAGGAAGCAGTCACTGTTGGCAGAGTTAATCGGTTTCATAATTTGAAGTATTTTGACTGTATATTTGAAATGAGTAGGTTAGCTATGTTACATAGCTAGCATACAGCAGATCTGCAATAACATCAGAAGAAATCATGCAATCACATTGTCAAATTAAGACAATAAAGATTACATTTTAGGTATGTTTCCAAAAGCAGTGACAGCTGGACAACTTTATAATCCAAAAATCGCCAGCAAACGCTGTGTGCATCACTTTGTAGTGTTTCCGTTCTTGCAGCGTTTTTCATTTGCAGCATTTTGGTAAATGCTGCAAAGTAAACGCTGCACATGTTTCGTCAAATTGGTGAAGATTTTCATGTGTTTTGTCAATCTGCAATTTTATATTTGCATCGTTTTTTAAACTGCTGACAATTTCACCTAATTCAAGTATTTTGGGCCATTGTAGCACGTTTGCACCTTTCTGCCACCATACTTCAGCGTTCTTAAATGTATTTGTTTTTCGACAAAGCCTAATTGTTTTGTCAGAGCCAGAGAAGTGCAATTCAAAATCTGGCTCCAGTCCAGCAGGTGGAGACAGGGAGCCTAGGGTCTGTGATTCCACTGAGGATGGCTCAAAGGAAGAGAGTGAGTCTCCTATTTAATGAGCTTAATGCAACGCACCTGGGAACACACTCTCAGCAGAGGACAAACAATTCGCTGTGAGAGAGGAGAAGAGACTCAAAGATTCGACCAAAGACGCTGCTGGTTAGTGATGGCAAAATGAAGCTTTGAATGAAGCGTCGAACCACTTGGACAATTGTGTCGGAAATAGGTTCATTTCTCGAAGCTTCAGTTACAGCGACCTCTCCTGGCGAAGTGCAAGGCTGCAGTGGGTTTAACGTATCTTTGCCTTGAAAAATATTCGATGCACACACACACTAAGACTGAATACCATGTTCTATTTGCAATTAAAGATTGATAATTGTGTGTATTGGGTTATTGAGAAGAGACTAGAGAGTGCTAGACATGTTTTGGGGCGGAGAGGGCCTTTTATCAGTTATTAAAGTATTAAAGTTGAAAAGCAATGATTACAAGTTTAACCATTCCGGGCTTTGAACGAGCTGCGCGGAGGACATCGCTGCATCCTGGCTGCCGGCTCTACCCACTGGGCTATCTATTCCTTACACCATTGAAGTGTTTTTATATTACTCATTGTCTTTTTGTTCACATTTCGAAGTGTTTCCCGAGCCAGAACGACCCATCTTTCTTCCTGGCTTGCTCTATAATGATCCAATTCAAATGCAATGCCAACAACAACTCAACATCAACAACACAAACTACGACAACAACCCACACATTGCGCATTGTTTAGAGCGGTTATAAAGTGCTGAAGCGCTCATATTCTAAACTGTTTCAACCTGTCACCTGTCAGAATCGAGACGAGGCAGTGCATTGAATCGCGTGAATGGACCGTGAACCAGTCAAGTGATTCATTCAGGAAATGAAGCAGTTGCTGGTTCGGACGTCACATGTCACGTGATTTGAAGCAGTCGAACCACTTGGACAATTGTGTCGGAAATAGGTATAAGTAAATATAAATATATATATTAGGGCTGTGAGTCGATTAAAATAGTTAATCGCACATTTTTTATCTGTTCTAAATGTACCTTAGAGGAATATTTTTCAGGTTTTGAATACTCTTATCAACATATGAGTGGACAAATATGCTTTATGCTAATGTTTATTATCATTTGAACAATGACAAATATTCTCATGAATATTAAACACAACAACCTCTGAACATTACAAATATTCGCCTCAATTCAACCTGGAACCTCTCTCATACAATAATACAATACAAAGTGTGTGTGTGTGTGTGTGTGTGTGTGTGTGTGTGTGTGTGTGTGTGTGTGTGTGTGTGTGTGTGTGTGTGTGTGTGTGTGTGTGTGTACACAAATAAAGATGGATGAATGCGTGTATTGTGTTATTGAGGAGAGGGTTCTGGGAAAATATGGCATAGGTTATGGTGCGCGTGTGTAACTTTGGCAGGGGGTGTTCATGTGGGATGGGGAACACTCAAAGATTTTTATTCAGGAACATTATTTTTTGGATTGAGCCGATTTCTTTTCTTGCTTACAATTTCCCCGCATTTTGAAAACACTCGCTCAGATGGAACCGATGATGCTGGCATGCATAAAAATTGTTTCGCCAGTTTGAACAGATTGGGATACACATGTTGATGGTCCACCCAGTATGCCAGTGGGTCTTTCGATCTTTCCAGCGGTGGATCAGTCATGTACCGCTGCACCTCCACTGTAGCATCTGCTGTGGCATTCCTTGTCGTCCTCGCTTCAGAAGCATCTCTGTCCAGAGTTTCCCAAAGGTTAAGACCTGAAAGACAAACATGACTGTAATCATCAGTACTGAAAGGTTTCAATGTGTATTTTTTTTTACTTATACTTATTTTGTCCTGCATTTTATCAATTAACTATTTATAACATTACCTGTGGATGATGGATTGTCAACATTTGCTGGTGCCGGTTGAGCTGATGTGGAGGGCTGTTCTTCTGTAGGTGTGTCAGGTTGTGCGTTTTTCCTCAGTTGTGTGCAAAATGCTGTCAGTCGTTGAACTGATGCCGCTGCATGTACTTGATTGTAGAACCCAATAGTTTAGGATCCAGCAGTGTTGACAGGGTCAATGCAGTTTGGCTCTCGGTGGTGTCAAACTTGTTTTGCATATTTGACACCATGTTCTGTCCCAGTAGTTTTGCTGTGTCGTGGCTTGTTTTTCCAATTGTGTCGTACAAGTATAGCATTAACATTTTCGTCATTGGGATAATCTTGGATCCTGAGACTCTCTTCTCCTCGGAGAGTTCCACTGTTGCCTGGAAAAAGGGGGAGAGCAATTGCAGGCATGCATCTGCTGTTTCATAGTCCTCAGAGGACAGAGGTCTCACGTCTGTTTTCAGCATCACAAGAGCTGCCCCCACTGACTGCCTCTCTTTGAAAAGGCGTTGTAGCATTAGGTAGGTGCTGTTCCAGCGGGTGTCCACTTCCTGAATAAGCTTCAGCACAGGGCGATTCATCTGCTCCTGAACTTCTCTGAGCTTCTCTTTTGCTGTTGTGCTGGTTTTAAAGAACGTGACTACTTTTCTAGCCCTTGTGCGTAGGTCTTGTCGGCCAGGAGTTGCATCCAGAGATTTCTTCACCACTAAATGTAGTGAATGAGCAAAGCAAAGTGCATGTCTTAGATTTAAACTTCTGATAGAGGCAACCATATTTGCTCCTGCATCCGTCACAATTGAGGTCACTTTGCCTTCAGTGCCCCATTCCTCCATGAGAGACCTCATTGCAGCGTGATGTTAACCGCTGTATGAGCTTCAGGGAAAGGCAGCACTCCCAAAAGCACTGTGACCAGCTTCGCAGAGTCATCCACATAATGGCAGGTCACGGCTAGATATGCGTCCATATTAATGGAGGTCCACATATCAGCAGTCAGGCTCACAGCCTCTACCCTCTGTTTGACAGCCTTGGCCTTCGTCTTCTCCTCCTCATAGCGCTTGACCACCCTCTCCTTTAGAACCCATCTGGATGGAAGAGTGTATCTAGGATCAAGCAAGGCCACAAGCTCCTTGAAGCCACAGTCATCCACGATGGAAAAAGGCTGCGAGTCTTCCACCACCATATTCACAAGAGCCCCATCCAGCTCTCGCTTCCGGTCCACTAAGACAAAGAAATAAAGACATAAAGAATAAAAACAAAAAGCAAATAAGGATTTATGTGAAATTGCACTCAAAGGAAGCAGACTTGTGAGTCATGGAATACAGTCATAGCATATTGTGTTAGTGTTACTAGTTAATAATAATATAATACATACCATGTATGTTCCCCTGGTTCACAGCAGCTCCATGTTTGGCAGTGAAGTGCCTAATCATGGAGGAAGTATTCCCATGATACTTCAGTTCAGTTGAACACACCAAGCACTGGACCTGTGGAGAAATGCATTTGTAAATAAAAATGCAATTTCAGTCTATAAAGCTATAGCCTAATGGTTACATTGATCATATACATAATTGTACTTTAATGCTACTTAATATATATTTGAGATAAACCATAGCTATAATACTGTAGTTGACCTACCTTATCATGCGCAATCAGATTGAAGTGATCCCACATCTCACAACGACCTCTCTTCCTGGCTGGCTCCATAATGATCCAAACGCAATACTAACAACTCAACAGCAACGAGGCAAACTACCACAACAATCCCACAGATTGCCAAATTGTGCATTTTTTTGAGCGGTTATAAAGTGTCACTTACTAAGTGACGCTCAAATTCAAACAGTTTCAACCAGTCAGAATCGAGACGAGGCAGTGCATTGAATCACCTGATTGGACGGCGAACCAGTGAGTTGATTCATTCAGGAAATGAAGCAGTTGCTGGTTCGGACGTCACATGTCACGTGATTTGAAGCAGTTGCTGCTTCGGACGTCACATGTCACGTGATTTGAAGCAGTTGCTGCTTCGGACGTCACATGTCACGTGATTTGAAGCAGTTGCTGCTTCGGACGTCACATGTCACGTGATTTGAAGCAAGCTTCGAAGCACTGCTTCTATGGAATAGGAAGTCCAGGGTTGAAGCTCCGTTCGAAGCTTCAGTGTCAAACTGCCATCACTACTGCTGGTGATATATTTGTAAATGTATTAATCTGTTTGAACCATGTTTGATAAGATGAATTATCATTTCTAGTCTTACATTACATTACATTACATTACATTGCATTTAGCAGACGCTTTTGTCCAAAGCGACTTACAATAAGTAGATACTGTGAAGAAACCTGGTGAGTTGCTACGCTGCTGCCTCCCTGACCGGCGTGGTTCTTGCTCCGGGAACAGCGTGGATACTGTTGTGCTGGTCTGGGAGAATGGCGGGTGTCGTGTTTCTGCTGTGCCTTTTTTTGGCTGTGCTGGACAAGGAGAAGATCGCTAGTCATCCTGAACAATCTACTGGATTCGGGTATGTTCTGCCGCCTGCAGTGGACATCCCCTGTTCAGTTTCGGAGGTGTTGCACAAACAATTGCTGGTTGCACTGTCGTGGACATTCGTTTCGGAAAATGTTTGTCTTTCTCACATGCCTGCCACGATGGTCCTTCAGAGCTGTTTTTTAAACTCTAATCTCACTTTCGCGAAGTTTGCTGGTGACTCTAGAACAGCTGACAATGTATGTGTGTTGATTAAGAGGAAAAGGTGCTTGGTATTTTTATTGTTGTTACTATCAGGAAATGTACAGCCAAATCCAGGTCCACCTAGCAGTATTAGTCAAATAGCTACTCCTGCTGATTTTATATCTAGATCTGGGCTAGGTTTAATTCATTTAAATGTGCGTAGTCTGTTACCTAAATTAGATTTTGTCCGTATTTGGGCGAGTTCGACTGATGCTGATGTCATTGTCTTATCAGAAACGTGGCTAGATAAATCCATTTTGGCGTCTGACATTTACATAAACGGTTACAGTGTATATCATACTGACCGGCCTAAAAAAGGTGGTGGCGTTGCCATTTATGTGAAAAATAAGTTTTGTGTAACTAATATGGTTTCCAAATCTGTTAGTAAACAGCTAGAATTTTTAGCCGTGAATATCGAGGTAACAAAGGGTCAACAGGTCATGGTGGTGGGCTGCTACAGGGCCCCCTCGGCTGTCAAGGACTCTTTATCGGCATTGGCAAAACTGTTATCACAACTTTCCTACAAGGAAATAGTGCTGCTTGGTGATTTTAATTGGGACTGGTTAACTTCTGTGTCAGAGGATTTTAAAAACCTGTGTACCTCTTTGAACTTTACCCAGATTATAGACAGTCCTACTCGCCCAAATATTAAGTCCCCTAATAAATCCTCCTTAATTGATCTAATTTTAACAAATGTTCCACATAAATACTCATCTGTGGGAGTATTTGCTAATGATGTGAGTGACCACTGTGTTGTAGCCACCATTAGGGACACTAAGGTCCAAAAGGTTAAACCACGTATCATCACAAAGAGAGACAAAAAACACTTTGTGGAGCAGGGTTTCTTACATGATCTGTTTGATTTTGATTGGGGTAGGATCAATCTGTGTACTGATGTAGAAACTGCATGGTCTTATTTCTATCTTGGTTTTATGAAAATTATAGATAGACATGCACCCCTGCGTAAATTTAGAGTGAAGGGACGAAACAATCCCTGGTTTTCTGCTGAGCTGTCCAGTTTACTTCATGAGAGAAATAATGCTTGGGCTAAGGCAAGGAATTCAGGCTCAGAGGTAGAATGGCTACGCTTTAGGCAGCTAAGGAATAGCTTCACATCTCAAATAAAAAGTGCAAAATCAAAGTACTATTTGTCAGTTACCACAGAAAACCTGAATAATCCTGGGAAATTTTGGAAAGCCATAAAATCGATTTCCACTGGTGACATCCCAAATGAGCTACCTCCGTGCCTCACCACAGCATCTGGCATTATATCAGACAGGGCTACTATGCTAAATTGCCTCAATAAGCATTTTGTGTCTTGTGGCTCTCTGTTTGATTCTGTCACTGACTGTACTTCTGCTTCTGTGAACGCTCCAATCCTTGACTCTGAACAATGTGGTCTGGAAAACCCTTTCAGTTTTACTCCTTTAACTATTGGTATTGTTCATGAAGCATTATCCAAGTTAGATCCTAGGAAACCGGCTGGCCCGGACAACTTAGAACCTTTCTTTTTAAAGATAGCTGCAGATTTTATTGCTCCACCTCTTACTTCTCTTTTTAACCTCTCCCTCAGCACAAATACAATCCCAAAAGTATGGAAGTCTGACTAAACACCAGTCAGGATTCAGGAAGAAACACAGCACCATCACTGCGACAATGAAAGTGGTAAATGACATTACTAGTATTTTAGATAATAAGCAGAGTTGTGCAGCTCTATTTATTGACCTTTCCAAAGCGTTTGATCCCGTTGATCATCGCATCTTAAAGCAGAGGCTACTCAGTATAGGCATATCCAGCCATGCAGTGGGGTGGTTTGTGAACTACCTCTCTGAAAGGTCCCAATGTGTTCATTTTGATGGACTGTCTTCTGAGTGGTTAAACATTTCTAATGGTGTACCACAAGGTTCTGTTTTAGGACCACTTTTATTCTCCATATATATTAACAGCGTAGGTGAGAATGTGGATGAAGCTACTTTACATTTTTATGCGGATGATACTGTGATGTATTGTGCAGGTCCCTCCATTAATGAGGCTGTTGTTAAATTACAGGCTGTTTTTAATATTATTCAGACTCAGCTCTCTGAATTAAAGCTTCTTTTAAATGTGGATAAAACAAAGGTAATGCTCTTTTCAAAAGCTAAAAAGACACCAGAGCCTGTTTCGGATATTGTAACTACGCAAGGAACAAAACTTGAAGTTGTTGCCTGTTACAAATACCTTGGTATCTGGCTCGATGATTGTCTCGCTTTTAAACATCATGTCAATAACCTGCTTAAAAAACTGAGGG
This sequence comes from Harpagifer antarcticus, assembly GCA_902827135.1. NCBI lineage: Eukaryota > Metazoa > Chordata > Actinopteri > Perciformes > Harpagiferidae > Harpagifer > Harpagifer antarcticus. Next base: position 103,200 of record CADEHL010001024.1, read on the forward strand.
TTAGGCTAGGGTTCTTTTACAGGAACAAGTCCTGTTTCTCGCTTGAGGCCAGGAAAAGGCTAGTCACTGTGACCTTTTTACCTGTGCTGGACTATGGTGATTTGTTTTATATGAATGCACCTGCCAATTACCTGAGCAAATTGGATGCTGCATATCACAGCGCTCTGAGATTTGTCACTAATTGTAAAACGCTTACTCATCACTGTACACTGTATACCAAGGCAGGTTTACCATCACTCTCTGTACGGAGGCTCAGTCACTGGTACACTTTTATTTATAAAGCTATGTTGGGCAAACTCCCGTATTACATCTGTTCTCTGGTAAAGCAGAAAGTTGCAAGCAGCTATTGTCTGAGATCACAGGATGTAGTCTTATTAGATGTACCAAGAGTGAGGACTGTCTTAGATAAAACAGCTTTTATGTGCGCAGCTCCACTTGCTTGGAACAGCCTACAGTCCAAATTGAAATTGTTCACCTTTGTTTCTCTGAATGTTTTTAAGGCACGTCTGCACGAAATGCTTTATGACACTATGGGTGTTTGTAAGTGTTGGTGAATATGTAAATATGATGTCCTCTATTGTTTGTTTTTATGTTTCATGTGGAACAAATTGATGCAGGTCTCCCTTGTAAAAGAGATCCATGATCTCAAGGGACCTATCTGTTTAAATAAAGGTTTGAAATGAAATGAAATGAACATACGACCAGGAAGACACAGCCCAGAAGAAAAACAGAATCATATAAGTACAACAGGTATCATAGAGCCACACATTTCAAGTGCTACTCAGCTGGCTATAGATAGGCCAGTCCTATGTTAGTATATAAGTGCTTTGTCAGCTGGCTATAGATAAGCCAGTCCTATGTTAGTATATAAGTGCTTTGATAGTAATTCTATCGCTCGAAGTGGAGTCGAAAGAGATGAGTTTTCAGTCTGCGCCGGAAGATGTGCAGGCTTTCTGCCGTCCTGATGTCAATGGGGAGCTCATTCCACCATCTTGGAGCCAGGATAGCAAACCCACGTGTTTTTGCTGATGGGAACTTGGGTCCACCTCGCAGCGAGGGTGCAGCGAGTCGTTTGGCTGATGCCGAGCGGAGTGCACGTGCTGGGGTGTACAGTTTAACCATGTCCTGGATGTAGGAAGGGCCAGATCCATTCGCAGCATGGTATGCAAGTACTAGTGTCTTGAAGTGGATTCTAGCAGTTACCGGGAGCCAGTGAAGGGAGCGAAGGAGCGGAGTGGTGTGGGAAAATTTTGGAAGGTTGAAGACCAGACGAGCCGCTGCATTCTGGATGAGCTGAAGAGGTCGGATGGCACATGCAGGTAGACCAGCCAGGAGGGAGTTGCAATAGTCTAGGCGTGAGATGACGAGAGCCTGGACCAGAACCTGGGTGGCTTTCTGGGTCAGCTGGGGACGAATCTTCCTGATGTTGTACAGCGTATATCTGCAGCAACGAGTTGTAGCAGCGATGTTTGCAGTGAAGGAGAGGTTGTTATCCAGGGTCACACCCAGATTCCTTGCGGTCAGAGTCGGGGAAACAACAGAGGTGCCGATGTTGATTGTCAGGTCAAGAGTAGGACAATCTTTTCCCGGTAAGAAGCTAAAATATAAGATGCTGGAATATAATTTACTTTGTTGAGATGCATTTACTTTTAATTAAATGTTAAGTTTAATTGTAACTTGATTATGGAGTAGAAATGAAAGTGCTTGTTTAAGGATGGCATGTTTTTCATTGAAATGTTTATTTGCCTAAAATGAATGAAAGTATGTTTTGTGTTAAACGTTTTCAACCTATATGATGCATCAGAAGGCTAACAAGGGGCTGAATGAAGCAAAAAGAAATCTGCAATAACTCAAAGAGGAAAGCTTAAAAACACAACAGCCAAACACAACTCTCAGTAATCAAGCCCTCTCTGTTTGAGTGCAGACAACAGCCACCATAATTAACCACACAGATTCATAACACCGCCAACATGTAAAACCCAATATGCCCTGGAAACAAATGTATTAGGAAACGATGAATAAAGATATTTTCAAATGAGCTTTAAAGGAATAATCAAATGCATTTTTGGGAATGTGATTAGATTGTCTTTATTTCCAAGAGGGAGAAATGTCTGTGCAATACAGAGGCCCTGTTGTGTTTTCCCCTTTCCTGTACTGCGTTAGGTTTTTTTGCATGAAAATGGCTCCTACACATTGTACGTCTCTAATCGGTTGACCAATCACAACAGAGCCGGCCAGCTAACCAATCAGACCAGACTGGACTCTGGTTTCAGACAGAGTGTGAAAAGAGGTGCTGCAGCACAGGCAGTATGAGCTTTTTGAACATTAAAGCATGGAGACATGTCACAGTAGAGGCACAAAATAGAGATATGAGCACAATGTGTCCCCTTAAATAGGGAGCTGGAGTCTGTATTAGCCTAGCTTAACATCAGCAGCTTGTACATGCACCACTCACGCTTGCCAGATAGAATCACAGGCCAGATGAATGGATGGATTGTTGTTCATTAAAAAATTGCTCCTGTACATTCACAAATTGTCCTTCAGAGATTCTGTAAATAGGACTGCAAACTCCTTCGGTGCCATCGCTGAAAAACCATAGCGCCCCCAGCGACAGCCTGTTCCCCTGCTGCATCTGGACAGCATATACAGCGCTGAATCACACACAGACTTCAGATCAAACCGAGTCAAATGGAATTGATTCGGCTCAGCGGGCAGTCTGTGTGTACGGTGGGTACTTGCTCTCTTTTTTTATTTGAGGAGCAGTAAGTGACACGGACACTGTTGGAGCACCACCCAATGGCGGTGGTGGAAGGTTCACCTCTGCTCCGCGCGTCCCTTGATGACTGATGAGCTAGTGAAATTATAAAAGAAGGCACTCATCACCAGGATAAAGGTTAAACAATAATCTGTTTTTAATGGTAAAAGCAACAATACACAATACAGAGTACTCCGGGCTCAATTCCTACCACCGTGTGATATACGTACCATGACAGCCAGTCAGAAAAAGAGCGCCGAGCATGATAATATCATATGTATACACACTAGCTATTTGTTATTGGTGATTTCACTTCTGGGCGAGCCCTAGACTGTGAGCTGGTAGTTCTCCATTGGCCGGTTTCACTTCTGGGTGGGACCCTAGGCAATGAGTCAGCAGTTGTTGACTCCGCCTGGTTCGCCGCATCTCCTTACACTGTGTGTGTGTGTGTGTGTGTTTGTGTGTGTGTGTGTGTGACTCAGAACGCACACACATTCCCTTCAAACATCTTTAACGCACACACATCTTAGAATGTAGCCTTCCAGATGCTTGACATGCTGTCTCTAAATAAAGATGTTTCCTGCCATGCAAACTGCTCCTACTTCATACAGAGTAATTAAGCACACACACATATATTTAAGCCAACTACTCCAAAATGTTGTGGCAATTTAGCACGAACGACATGAAAGAATAAAACAGAGAGGAATCAAATAAAACACAAACACAGGTACAGTTGATCAATAATCACACAGCATGTATAGCCACTGCAATGAACACCCACATTTCCACACATTTTAACTAACAAAGGTTAACTGTTCTTATATCCTAAGGCCTTCTCTGAACTTCCTCTAACCTCGAAGTCAGCTCACATAACATGAATACATATATTGATAATTCAGAAGGACCATTGTCTCTTTAACTGTGTGTGACTCAATAACACACATCTTCTCATGGCCTCTTTAGGAGTCTTGCAGGATATGAATGATCCAATTAACTAACGTCTGCACATAAGCGCACATACATTTTCCCCTATGCAGCTTACACACCAACATTTTTATCGTTTCTTAGCTAATGCATGCTGGATATGAACCACTAACCAACAAGACCCTAACTGTAACCTGTCTGAGGAAGCCCCTCTCTTGGAGTTCCTCTGACTTCTTACCAATTCACTTAACATGGGTACATCTGCTGTCAATTTGCAAAGACCATTGATAATTAGCAAAGAGACTCATGGGCCTCTTCTACTGACTTTCTGAAAAATACTCATCAATGGGTAATCATTTTACTCGAGGCAGAATTCACAGGTTGTACTGTACCTCACATACTCACAAATAGCCAAAAAAACACCTTTTGATTATAACACAAAAGTGGAAGAAAAGACCATTTGCGCTATTCTACTAAAAATGGGACATTATATTAGGAATATTCAAGTTTAACACACATATATTAGTGATAACATAATTCAACACACTTCTTATATATCAGGTGACATAAAAATGAATATACCAGAAATACACTGTATTAAACTTTCTGCTATAACACGTTATTTTAATACTTCAACACACACACACCATTTTGCACACATGCTGTTATTTACATTACATTGCTATTATAATAAATGTCCTAATTATGATTTGGTTGATGATATCCATCGATCTTGTTCAGCTTCTTTACTTGATTTTTTTCTTTTAAAACATAATATTGTTAACATGATTTCTTTGTGTTTGCTGTTGTACCACCTTGTACAATGTGCTTTGGCAATACTGTGGTGTTGATATGGAAAGGCCAAAGCTTATTTGAACTGAATTTAATTTATTTGAGTGTTTTGGCATTTTTTCAACCAGTGGTGGAAGAATTACTTAAAAGTAGCAATACAATGGTGTAGAAATAATCAGTATTAGCAAAGAAATGTACCAAAAGTCAAAGCACACATTATGTAGCATGGCTGATTTTAGTGTCATATATTATTAAAGAGGACATATAAGGCTGAGCTAACCCTAACCCTGGGACAATTTGCATCCCCTCTTTTTTTTAAAAGTAGCATTAATCGAAAATACTCAAGAAAAGTACAAGTACCTTACAATGTTACTTGAGTATAGTACAGAGTAAACTGACTTACTTAAATTGCATTATTGTTTATAACTGGATGTATTAAAGGTGGGTTAAATATGAACCTCAGTCCCCATGATGCAATGCACCAATATAAACCAGCATCAACTCTTCTTTCAATTCCTCCTTTAAGAACTATTTATCTTTGCTTTTTCATCCGTTTTTCTTACTTTACCCTTCAAATAAGCAGACTTTGTCTGACCTCTAATGGTTTTCCCTGCCACTACAGCTCTGGTGCTTAGATGTACTTAAATATTTCAGGGGAGAAAAGCGTAACCTGACAAGAACAGAGGTGTAGATTCAAGCATTTGCTGCAGCACAGTATGGACCTGAGAATATTACTCATGGTCATTACAGTGGAGAAATCACTCTGTTCCTGCTTTTGTTTCTTAAACGGGTGTGTTGTCCTCACAATATCACACACTTCATACTCAGAGCTGATATTTTTCATGGCAACTATACTGCAAATTGCAACCATCACGTCTGTAAATGCTCTCCATGCTGTGTTATGCTAATGTGCTTTGTATTCTGATGAAAATACTTCGTATAATAAGAAAAGAACACTATGATGAGAATGTACGACTGGATTAGAACATAATGCATTTAAAAGGCATTTACGGTCAATCATCATTTGAATGTAATACTCTTTAGCTGTAGACATACAAACACATTATTTGTCCATTACCAGAAAAAACTATGGAATACTTTTTTAAATAATCATTTATACGTTTGAAGAGCTCAAAACGTTGTATTATTGATGGGTAAACTGTCCCATGTAAAGAGAATACAAAGGGAACAGAACAAGAAAAGAGGACAGAGGACAGACAGGAAGTAAACACTGCAGGGTGTGAAGTGTTGTTTGTCCTCCCCCACCAGGACACTCCATGAAAAGTTCAACACTAAGAAATATCACTCTCATTTCTGTTTAAGTGCCATAAGGTACTGACTGAACTATTGGTGGCTGTGTGTGGAGTTTCAAATAAGGTGAAGTGTATTTTATTATATTTAAAAAGAAATGCAAATAAAAATATACATTCAAACGTATTACACAGTTTATTAATTTGCAAGTGCATAATATGGCTAATGTTCCTTCAATAATTATTTATTAGCATTAATATCTCTGCTACACTGTACACATTTTTTTACAGTAAAAAACTGGCAGCTGTGGTTGCCAGAACTTTACCGTCAAAAATACGGTAGAACTTTATGTATTATTACGGTAAAAGGATATCAGTACTGCTGACTTTACGGTTAATGTTTGAGTTTTATTCCATATTTTACCATACAAATACAGATTGTTACCACTGAAAGAAACACCTTTTGCCATAAAATGAACATAAATACCGTCTAAATAAGGTTTTTGCCATTAAATTAGACTGTGTTTCACTGTGCAGTTAACAGTCTGTAATATAAATTCCCGTAATATGCCGTACAAATAAAGGTTGTGCCATGAAAAATGACAGTGGTTCCCTGTACAATTAACAGTCTGTAATAAAAAATACTACTTCTCCCCATATAAATTCCCTTAAAATGTCGTACAAGGAAATGCTGTGCTGTGAAATTTGACAGTGCTTTACTGTAAAATAATCAGTTTGCAAAATACAATACTACTTTTTCCTATATAAATTCCCTTACATACCGGTACAAAAAAAGGTTTTGCCATGAAATATGGTTTTATTGTGAAATTAATAGTATAATGTAATGATTTCACTTCTAATAGGTAAAATCCTCTCTTGGTCCATAGTCAGACAGAAGTCCAACGTTTTTGATAGTCCATTAAAAAGATCAGCAAGCAGTCAAGGGGTTTCCAATGTGTTGCCCTCCTGTAGCTGTTGAGGCAAGGGAGCAGCATGTGGACATCGAGGGTCCCACCAGGGTGGGTGGAATGGACCAGCATCAGGGAGAGAGAAAACATTTCATTTACACTTAAGTAGTGGTGGGATATATTATATTGCAAAACCTTTAGATCACAATATTTTTATAAGTTTGGACTGTAACAATATACAGCACATCTTAGTATACTGATTTTTCTGGTAATTCAATTTGAATATGGTTTATAAATGAAGCGACTCTCAATAACCTATTTACATTTTCACTATAGTAAGTCCTGTCATGGGTTATATGATTACATGATGTATTGATATAGACTCTGCTAGCAGTTGGAGTAATGTCACTTTGCTGACAGTAACATCCCCCCAAACACTCAGTATTCGTTAATCTCTACTGGTAGACACATTTCTAAAGAGCACAGTATATACCACTATACTAAAGTCAATATTTACTGAAAGCGTGCATGATAGATAACCTGTTTGTGTGCAATCACTCACCATAAATGTCCTGACTGAATGTAGAAACAGGTCCACATTGAAGGATCAGGGAGGAGAACTTCCAGCAGCAGGAGAACGCTGAGTGGAACTTGGTAGTTTGACTGGGACCAGCCCTAATGATGGTGCAGCCCTATCAATGCCCTAACAAGTGAGAAAAGAAAGTCAAAGATTACATTGTAATATAAACAAAAACAATAATTTACTCTCTCTAGACTTGTATCTCTTACCTGGAAAGGTAATAATGTCAAGAAGAATCCAGTTGAGGACCACTGAACACGTTTGGCTTGGCCTATTGGAAGGGAAACAATACTTTAGACGCAGAATACAAATCTGATGTATATATTTTAAATATGCAGCCAACTTACCAGCTCAGTTCTTTAATGATGCCATCAGAGGAAACAGAACTGGCCTGACTTGAGTATTTTCATAATCATTTCTTCTAAAACAAATGATAGACTGAACCACCTACACTGTTCAATATTGTAATAGAGAACCGCAGTGACGCGTCCTAAAACCCGGATGTAAACTCCTTCTGGTTCCTTCGTCAAAAACGCAACGCAATTTCTCCATAGGATTTTGGAAAATAGCTCGAAATGAGGTCTGTGGTTGACACACATTTAAGAGACGGATCACGTTTTGTTCAGCCGGATAATCTCCACATGTCTATCCTACTTTTATAATTTTCGAAGCATAAATCTAGTCGCCAGAAGCAAAATGCTAACGTTATGCTATAAAGGAACTACAGCAGGGTCGCTGCTTCAACGTCACGCCAACTTAAGATCCATATTCAAACATACAGATTGTAAATGGTACAAGTTGAAGTGTTTGTTTGAACAGTTTGCAGGAGGCAGTTTGCTTTCAAGCAGAACAGGGCAAACAAACTTAGCGGGAGTGTTTACGTGTTCGGTGTAATGACGTAAAACGGCCTGGACAACTTCTGTAGTCCTATTCAGCCACTTGTTAACAATCATCGTTTCTCAGACACGTAAACTCTTCAAAAATCACCAGCGGGGTCACTGCTGATGTATTTAATGTCGTAGAACAAAACGTGATCTGTCTCTTCAATTTGTGTCCAACAACAGACCTTATTTGGAGCTATTTTCCAAAACCCTATGGAGAGATTGCATTGCTTTTTATCGAAGGAACCGGACCTGGTAAAAATGCTAACTTACTTCCGGGTTTTAGGACGCGTCACTGCGGTTCTCTATAGTACAAATAACCAACCCATACATATGTTATACTCTGCATACTTACCAAATGCACATATGCTGTTCATACTCTACAGACAACCCTACATTCACACTTTTGTATATTGTAACTATCCACTGTCCATCACTATACATATTGTATTGCATTATTGTGCTGTATTACCTGCATTTATCTATATTTACACCTGTACTCTGCAATGACAATGAAAGTGAATCTAATATATTTTAAACTTAACAAGTTTTCTGAGCGCAAATGTATGTTTTTAAATTGCTCATTGTACCTAGCAGCCACACAAAAAATGTCACATCCCACATTTTAAAATAAAGAAAAGCTTTATTTCATTGCTGTTAAGCAAAGGTTTTGGATTTTTGCTTTTCACAAAAAACGACTACCTTGATGACTAAGAGTTCCAAATTCCTAGAACTATCAAGTTCGCCTGAACTTGTTTGCAGCACAAAACTATTGACCTCACTCAGTAAAGCTGAACATGTACTGTGACTTTACAAACTATACCAGACACTTTTCCAAGGAAAAGTTTACATTGGCTTTCAGAACTATCAATTTGATACAAATTTAACAAATATCTGCAGTACAGTACACCTTAACACAGTGGTCACCAACCTTTTTAACTCAAGATCACCGACCTCGGCCTAGGTGAAAGGCGAGATCTACCTATTGCAGAATTGAGTGAAAAAGACGGCTCAGACAGTGCTTCCAATTTGAGGCCTTTTATAGGCTAATTGCATCTGAATTACTGTTACAATGACGGCTCCATAATCAGCTCACGGCATATAGGCAGGGGTAAAGTGCTATTTTTTATGAGTGGGGAGCGGACCTCACCTCCTCTAGGGGGGTCCGGTGGGATGCTCCACCCGGAAGATTTTTTTTAAATATTGAAGTTGAAAGCATCAATCTGGTGCACTTTTGCGGCTTTCACACCAGCGCTTTTCCCTTTCTAGTTCCGAGCGGGAGCTTTTCTGGTTCAGCTCCGGTTTCCCTTTTCTGCTCCCGCTCTGTTCACACCGCCCAGAGCTGCCGCTGCTGCGTCATGACGTCACCGTTTACATGCCTGCTTCATAAAATCCAAACCGTGCGGAAATCCCTCACATCGATAACAACAACAGTGGCCGATTGTATTGAAGCGCTGTTCGCTTTGGTTATCCTCTTACGAAACAAAATGGAAGGCATCGGACGACTTTACTTGGAACTTTACAAACATGACATCGAAATGCAAGACTTCTTTGTGGTCTTCAGCATCTACTTCAACGACGAATCTGCCCCTGCCCCCGCCTCGATGTAAGAGAGACGTAACCTTTTAAACTGTATTATTTTTATTTTTTTTATTTTACAGTCATATAGCATTTTATATAGTAGTTTACTTTATTCTCTTATTTTTTTATAACTATAATGATCATATAAAGATGTGCCTTTACCTCACTGGTTGGAGAAAAAGCTTCTTATATTCGTTAGCATAGCTAGCTAACCAGATGCTAATAACAGCAAAGTTATTGACGGTATGATCAGTATGACAGATGAACAGATCACCACTGGGCTTTCAACTAAAGACACAGCCACGCAGAAACTGCGGCATGTGTACGGCTCCTTATGGGTTCTGCAATTTTTGAAGTGCCGGAGCCGCGTTCTGTTGCTCTCCGTCAGAACTACACCCCTGCCAGACGAGACATATACCACGTGATGACACGGCCCCCGGGCCGTATGCGGCCCGGGGGCCAGAGGTTCCCCACCCCTGACGTAGATACACCAAACCTTCCAGTTATATTCCTATTAGGGCTGTCAAACGATTCAAATGTTTAATCAAATTAATCACAGTTTAAAAATGAATTAATCACCATTCGAACTATGTCCAAAATATGCCATTTCTTTATGTATATTGTTGTGGGAATGGAAAGATAAATGAAAGAAGGCGGATATATCCAATTAACATACAGTATGTATGTTAATTGTGTCACACACCTATCAATCATCAAACGGTGGGGTCTTAATTCATTACGTGTTGATTTCTATCAACGGGGGAGTACTTCAGGAAAGTCGACGGGGGGGGCTAGTGAAGTACTTCGTGACCACAGAGTGTGAACGTTGTGATCAGCTGTTTTAGCGCAGTTCTCCATTGAAGGGGGGGGGGGAGGAGACTCCCTCCGCAGCCGGTTGGCGTAGTTTTTTGTGCACCCCTGTACTACAGCAAAAGTATTCTACGTCGGGACTTCCTGCAACAACACCACGCCGTCGTTATCTTGATTCTGATTGGCCAGAAGACATTATCAAAGATGTTCTATTGAGAAGACGATCACTACGTGACAAAAGTTTTCAAAACCGTTTCTGGTCTTCGGTATTTCCAGACAAGTGGCTGAAATCAATCTGACTAACTGCTGTCTGTGCAATTCTCGGCGCGAGTTGGCAGACTTTATTTAGCTTACTTTAACATCATTTTTCATGGTGGGGCTAAGCCATTTCTTGGTATGGGTGTAGCCTACCCCAGCCATACCCTGGCGCTGCCACTGGTGAGATGTATGGGGCGGGCCATTCTGCACATGCGTTAAATGCGTTAAATATTTTAACGAAATTAATTCAAAAAATTAATTACCGCCGTTAACGCGATAATTTTGACAGCATTAATTCCTATCAATATTATGAAGGCTTTTGCAGAAGGGTTTGTTTAAATATCATTCATAGCCTGAATTATACAACATTGTATACCTAAAAACATGGCGAAAATTGATATTTTAGGGGTGTTGACAGTATTTTAAATTTTTTATTATTCAAATATTTTTTTATTGATTTTCCACATATAACAAACAGCAGCACTCAGCATTCAAAAATACAGCACACAAAATATCAAGTGACATCAAGAGGAGATACAAAATATGTATATAGAAAGTAAACGTACACATCAATTATGAAATTAAAAACTACATGGTTAAATAACCAAAAGTAAAAATGAAAACATAAATGAATAAAAACAATGTGTGGGGGGGGGGGTACTACGTTGGCTACGTTATTTCAATGTTAGAGAATTCGTTCTCAAAGTAGGACAGAAATGGTTGCCAGACCTTATAGTACTTTGCGATAGAGCCCCGGGTAGTGTGCTTTAGCTGCTCAAGTTTCAGATGGGACATTACTTCCTCTACCCAACGCTTGTGAGACGGCGGTGCAGCCTTCTTCCAACTAAAGAGTATCAGACACCTAGCAAGTAGGGTAGAGAATGCCACAGCCTCAGCCTGATCAGTTGTTATTCGTGTCTCCTGTGTGACCACGCCAAATAATGCCGTCAATGGGCTAGCATCCATCGCCGTGTTACACATGTACGAAAAGGTTTTAAATATACCAGTCCAAAAAGGGGCCAGTTTTGGACAGAGCCAAAACATGTGACTTAGGCTGGCCGGGTCCCGACTGCACCTGATGCAGGTTGGGTCTAGACCTGGGTAAAATCTGGCCAGTTTACTTGCAGATAGATGTAACCTATGCAAAACCTTAAATTGTAGCAGCCCATGTCTAATGCACATTGAGGATGAGTGGACAAAAACCGAATTGCTGCCTGCCAAATAGTATCTGATATAGTTATTCCCAGCTCTTTCTCCCGTTGCCTCATTAAGTGATTAAGCGACGGAGCGGCGACCCTTTGAATATTGTCGTATAATACAGACACCAGACCCCTGTCACAGGGATCCATATTTAAACAGTCATCAATCCAGGTACTCTGTGGGGCTGCTAGAGAGAAGTGGGTCCTGACATAACTACGTATCTGCAAATATCTGAAGAAACATGACTGTGGGATATTGAAATCCTTCTTTAACTGCTCAAAAGAAATAAAGTGTCCATTTTTAAAAAGATCTTTAACACACCTAATCCCTCTCCCATGCCATGACCGAAAAGATGGATCAGTGAGAGATGGATAAAAATGTACATTTGCAGAATTGGGGGAGCAACAAGTGCCTGTTAGTTTAGAATTCATTTCAAACACAGAGTCCATATCTTTAGAGAGCCTTGGATGACTAGGTTATTCGTCCAGTAGTTTTTACTCAAGGGTAGTGGAGCGCAAATTAAAGAGCAAAGTGACACTGGATTACTTGAATGCTGCTCCATTACAGACCAAACTGGGGATTCGTCCGTCACATCAACACAAAACATCAGCTTGTGGATGATGGCAGCCCAATAATAATACAAATAATTGGGTAAGGACAAACCACCCTCCCCCTTTGGCCTTTCCAAATACTCTTTCCTAATTCGAGGTATAGTTTTATTCCAAATGAAAGTCGAAGTGCATTTATTTAATTCCCTAAAGAAGGATTTAGGGATGAAGATTGGGATTGCCTGAAACAGAAATAAGAACCTGGGCATGATCGTAATTTTAACAGAATTAACCCTGCCAGCTAGTGACAGGGGGAGAGTCGGCCATCTCTCCATGTCCAGTTTAGCCTTATCAAGCACTATTTTAAAATGATTGTCCATCAGATCTTTGTATTTGTAAGTGACACAGACACCTAGGTATGTAAAGCTGTCCTCACACACAGTGAAAGGGAAATTCTGATATGACATTTGACGTGCTTTATCATTTATGGGGAATAGAACACTTTTAGTCAGGTTCAGTTTATAGCCTGACACTCGGCGATAAGTTCCAAGGCAATAGGTATAGTGGCATGGGGATCAGAAAGAAAAAGAAGAAGATCATCCGCATAGAGCGACAACTTATGCAATTCTCCCCCCCTTTGCACTCCAGTTAGACTAGCGGTCTCTCTTAACAGTATTGCCAGGGGCTCTATAGCAATATCGAATATCTGGGGGCTCAGATGACAACCCTGTCGTGTCCCACGGAAAAGTGGGAAATAATGAGACATTATCCCATTAGTTCGAATTGAAGCTTTAGGCGCTTCCGTGCATCCAAGGATATAATACGTTGAGGTTCGACATTGTTGGGCTGGTAGATAACATTGAACACACGGCGGAGGTTGCTTGAAAGTTGTCTACCCACAATGAAACCAGTCAGATCCGGATGTATCAATTTAAGCATAATTTTCTCAAGCCTCCCTGCTAGGACCTTGGTTAGAATGTTATAGTCGCAACATAAAAGACTAATCGGGCGATATGATTCACACCAACGGATCTTTATTCTTTTTGAGTAATAGTGAGATAGAGGCCTGCGTCATAGTTGGGGGAAGAGCCTTCCTAACCAGGACCTCCTCGAATACCTTTACTAATAGCGGCAGTAGTTTAGGGGAAAACTTCTTAAAAAATTCCCTTGGATAACAATCAGGGCCTGGTGCTTTTCCAGGCTTCACTTCAATCTCTGTTAAAGTTATATTTCTCTCCAGTCCAGATTTGTCTGATTCATCCAAGGAGGGCATTTCAATTTGACTGAAGAAGTCATCTACTAATTCCTTGCTACCGAGGTGTACAGATTCTCATAGAATGACTGGAACTGGGCATTAATGTTTTTTTGGTCTGTGACAATATTACCTTCCTCATCTGTTATTGCAGATATAAAACCTGCTGTTGCTGACTGTTTAAGTTGATGGCACAAAAGCTTGCTGGCACGCTCCCCATTTTCGTAGAAATGAAAGCGTGATTTTAAGTGAAGATCTACAGCGTCCCCATTGGACAGAGAATCAAATTCTGTCTGAAGCGAAATTCTCTCCTTGTAAAGATTCTCCGAAGGCGATACTGAATGTAATCTGTCAATCACTTTAATCCTATCAATCAATTCTGTAGCTCGTTTTAATTTCCTTTTATTTTCACCAGCGTTGTAAGATATCACTTGCCCCCTTACATATGCTTTCATGGTTTCCCATAGTGTGAAATAACTTATCTCTAAGGACTCATTGGTTTCGAGAAAGAAATCAATTTGTGTGTTTATAAAGTCAACAAAGTTTTTTTCTGCATTTCTTACGGCTTCTTGCGTGTGATGATTCGGTTCCAGAGTCGGAGATTGCAATAGACGATTGCAATAGACATTTGCAAGGACAGCACCGGCAGGCAAGCAGCAGCAACATGAAACACAGCAGCAGGAACATGAACGCAGCAATAGCAATGCATGGAGAGAGATCTGAAGGGTTAAATAGAGCGGCATATTACGGAGACTCTGTTTGGTTGGTTGTAGAGTGGCAAGGGGCATTATGTATGAATGCAGCATAAGTGCTCGAGTTGACTGCCTGAACTAGCTCGCAGGCTTCGCCCCATTTATTGAGATCAGAATGACCAATATTTGGATGCATGTTTCCCTCTGTTCAATTCATCATATAATTCATCCATCTTACAGTAACACTTACACTGTGACACACACATAGAAACCTTTTTTGGCAACAAGATGCGGAAATGGTTCCGGTGTCCCAGATTTGAAAAGCTCCGACAGGCACATCGTATCGCTACACTTTGCAGAGCATGGAAGCACATCTTCAGGAGAACAGTGCTGATGTGCTGAAATGTGTTTTCCTTTTTCTGCCAGGAAATGGGTTGGAGGATAATGGATGGGGGGGGGGGGTTTAGAAATGGAAGAAAACAGCTCAGAGTAGACGGATGTTCTCACCTCTGCAGCTCTCCCAGGTCACCGACTGAAAGCAACCGCATCCCATCCATCTCCACAACTAGCACCTAATCTTATTAATAGCATGTTCTGATAAATGGAATCAGATTTGCTCAAAGGAGATAAAAGTTTTTCATAATCCACTTAAAGCCTGATTTACACTTTTCAACAGAAAGGGAAACCTTACAGGGAATTGGATCTGAAGTTGTTAAAAGCCCAGGTTTTAAGAGCGGAGTGATCCGACACTGGGATTGACCTGTTGAGTAGAGGATAACAGCCATTAGGAGACAAAGATCAAATAAAGCCAGAGCAAGAACAATGATAGCACAATACACTTTCAGCAGTACTGTCAATCCAAATTGGATTGTATAATGTTCTACATTCTCACGGTACACATGGCTGGTTTGTTTATCTGATAGCCCTTTAGCTTTTAGACATGCTATGGCTAATAGCTTTCACTTCACTTTGGTCCAGACTGAAATATCAACTTTTTGACCTGAAATTGTGAACATAAATGATTGTCCCTGCTGACTTTGGTGGAAGCATGGCACTACGAAATGGCCCCTCCTCCAACACACACGTACATGCCCAATGAGAGCACGAGATAATTTTTTGCACGAGATGGAAGGCTGACAGGCAGGTAGGCCATCCAGTTATTTTCGTCGTGCTTTTTACAGCGACACGGCTTCCACAGATGACATTTTTGTATGTATTTATTGTCAAAGCATTTCAGATATTCATTGCTATCGGTATGTTAAGAGCATTCCATGGAATATAACAAAGTGTTTCTGAAGTGAATTACCTACCCCACTGTGGTGTCTCGTCAATTGGGTTAGTTGTGTGTCATTTCATGTCTAGTCAGGTTTCTATGTAGAGTCAGGTTTTCTTGTTACTTCACGTCTTGTCTGTCTATTTTATGTATGTCATCTCTAGTCAAGTCCCCATGTTTCATGTCATGTCTCGTTTTCCCATTTCCTGTTTTATTTTGTACTTACCTCTTGTCTTTCTCTTCAGGTCCTGTTACTTCCTCACTTTGGGTGTTTGTCAGCCCCTGATTGTTTCCACCTGTTCCCAATTCCCTCGTGTTTAAATAGTCCTTGTCTCCCTTTGTCTTGTGCCAGTTTGTCTTGTTTCAGTGTGCTTCTATGTCCACAGACCCAGCGTTAAACCAGAGAGGAGAGTTACCAGAGAGGAGAGTTTTGTTTGTTTGAAATCAAGAAGTTTTGTTTTGTCCTCGCAAGAGTGATTTTTTGTTAAAACTTTGTTTTATTTTTTCTCATTAAAATATGAGTCGTCGCATTGGAGTCCAGTATTTTTGTACCCCGTTCTAACAGAACAAACTGGCCAAACATGGACTCGGAAAGATTTAAAGCGGATGTCGAAGGACAGAGAGCAGAGCTTGCTCACCATGCTGCACAGCTGGTCTCCATTAACAGAGGAGTTGGTAACCTCACCGATCGCTAAGCAGAATTCCAGGAGGCTGTAACTAATCAAGTTAATCACCTGGCGGTTCAAGTGCACAGAGCTCTTGCCCAACTCGAAGCTGGATCATCTACACGGTCTCCTACTATGCCGAGCCCATCCGTTGCATCCGCTGGTTCTGCTGCTGCAGACCACATTCCCCCTTCTGGAACGTCGCTTCGCCTTGCATCTCCAGAAAAGTTTTCCGGGGACTGTCGCCCCTTTCTGGTACAGTGTGAACTGCATTTCGCCCATAACCCCTCTTCCTTTATTTCAGACCAAGCTAGAGTAGCCTTTATGCTGTCCCATTTAACCGGGCGAGCTGCCGCCTGGGCTACGGCCGAATGGTCCTCTAATTCTCCAGTGAGCCAGTCAGTGAACATGTTCTCAGAGACTCTAAGGCGTGTTTTTGATCACTCTTCACCAGCCAGAGAGGCCAGCCGAGTGTTAATGCAGATTAAACAGGGACCGAGAAGACTGGCAGATTATGCGATACAATTTCGCACTTTAGCAGCAGATAGCGGGAGGGACACCCCAGCCCTTATTGATGCCTTTATTAATGGCCTAAAGGATTCTATTAAGGACCAATTAGCACCCCTGGAGCTACCAACAGATCTTAACTCAATCATTGCAATGTCAACCTGCATTGATATTAGACTTAATGAAAGGAACAGTGAAAGGTTAAGAACCAGCGTGCGCCCACCTGCCCCACAACGCCGATGGGTAAACAATACGCCCCTGACAACATCATCTGAGAAACCAATGCAGCTGGGCGTAGCCAGGATCACAGCAGAAGAACGACAGCACCGTTTTCGTGAAGGATTGGAATTGGAATGGAATTTCTCAAAGAGGCCGTTTAGTTGGAGATGGTCCTGAAGCTGGGCGGCAACTACATGTCCAACTGTCTACCAGCATGTCATGCACTCACTGGCTGTGGCACAACAAGTAGTTTGTACAGAACAGGAAAGACAACAGCATTCACCAAACTCAAGACCCATCTCAGCGAGCTCAAAGATCTGGCCCATTTCGGACTCTCTGCCAGCTTGGAAGAGTCTTTGCCAGTCGCAAGAGAATTTGCACTTCTGCTATATGCAAAAAAGGAAATTGGACTGATGTGCACAAACTTGGAAGAACTGAGGTTCATAATTGCATCAACATCGGATGCAGCCTCGGAAAATCTGCCGCCAACAGAGATTTCAACAACATGTAAAAAGCAATGTTTCAGACAGTGATATGGTGCCACAGCCCGAACCCAAACCCTTGTTATGGAGTCTTATTGGCAAGGGGTGGATTGTCAGAGATGGGGCCATTCAACCAGAACCCCGACACATTTTGACATTCTGTCAATGTGTCCCCTAACGTTTCTGAGGAACCTGACATTTAACATTATATTCTAGTATCTATATACTTGACCTCTCACAGAATTATTTGATGATTTGTATACCGTACTTTGAATTAAGGTTCCAGTTTCAATAAAACCTGTACTATTTACACCTATGTTTTAGAGGCTTGCAATTTAGAACTAATACACTTTATTTTATTCGGTTACTCTTATTCTGACTATTTGGTGATGTAGTTCAGCCACCTGGTATTTCCCTCTCCAAATATAATGACCATCAGAGTGAGCATTCTTAACTTATAGGCTATTGTGCCACTTATCCCCCATTCGGAGTTTGACTGTATCAGAGAAGAGGTAGGCCGATGTCTAAAGACAACTCATTTGCAATAGAACTGTACCTGATATTTCCATACAACTACTGGTTAGTGTTCAATAGCACCCTAGACAATTCAGTAATGGTATATTTTTTATAATTTTTTATAATTTTTTTTTTATTGAGCCCATCATGTAAATGTGCCAGATTTAGCCATAAAGTCTCAAATTCATCTGAAATCCCTGGCAGGTTGGCATTTTTAACCCATGGAAATATACAGTATAAATTATATTGCAGTCAATGATTTAGGATTTAATTGAACGGTAGCTAATTAAAAAAAAATTCTGACCCCCTATAGTCCTCATTCCTTGCATCCGTGGTCTGGATGCCCTCAAAGCCTGCAAAACAATTCTGGCTTGTTGCAGAGAGAACAAAACTGTCTCTTTCCCAAGGTATTCCCCTCTACTAAGAGAAGGAATGATAGAATACAGGAAGTGAGAGAGTTGGAGTGTTAATCTAAACCCAGGCACCAACCCCTTGGCTTCCAATCATAACCAGCACTATAAACGTAACTGTATGCCAACGCTTAATCCAATCCATATGGCATCAGATTTATAAGCAGGTAAATCAGTGCGATAAGTATCTGCTGGCTGGATTAATGGAGTGCAGAGAAAGTAAAAAAGGGATGAAGAAAGGTTTTAGGGCCACACTCCAGAGACCCAGAGCAGGGATATGTGTGTGTGAGGACGTGAGAGGTACTCTAAAAAATATGTTAGGGCCACACTTGGAACCCTCAGTCTATTCTGCTCCCAAATGACGCCGTTAGACTTCAATTTAAAGCAGAGGTCTTAGTGTGTCATAAAATCCCTTGAAGATATGGCCTGCGATTCATCACATCAGCCCCAGTCTGTGAAGCACACAGTGCAATGGCTGCTTTATAACATTTAAAGTGTAATCCTCTATTGGCATAATGGTGTGTATCAGTGTTGGAATGTTACTAACTAACTTGTACTTCAACTGAGTATTTTCAGATTATGCTACTCCATTACACAGTTTAGATAAATACAACATTTTCATTGGTCAATCGAGGCATTCCAGAGGTTTCTAATTTGCGCAGACCGCTGTCAAACAGAGCAGCCGGTTGCAGGAGGATCAAGGGACTTTGTGCGGAGCTGCAGAAAGAGGTCTGATAAATAAAACGTCTGCTGTGGGCAAAAACATTAGTTCAGAAAACACCATGTAATACTTTTTTTAAATATATTCATTTTTAGATTTCTGGAGAGCACGGAACTTGAGATGCAATGGGCTAAACTATCCCCAGCAAAGAAAATAAAAACAGCGCAGTGCAGAGGGGGCCCTTGATCCACCTTAGCAACATTCATGTTATCCTTAGCAAGTAGTGAGTAATAACAACCCCTACAATTCCCAAATTGACCAATCAGAATTGAGTATTAACGTATATGATTTTGAAATGGGCAAAATTGTATTTTGATGACAGTACTTTTGTATTTTTACTTGAATAACATTCTGATTCAGGACTATTTAGTTGTAACAGAGTCATTTTACACTGTATTTTTGCTACTTTTCTTTCACCACTTTTTTGTATACATGAGGGTGGCCATCAGTAGTGTTTGGATGCAGACCTCCCCAGAGAGCGGACATTACCTTACATCCAGGACACACACAGATTTGGACCACTGCTCAGCCCTGGGTGGTTTTTGTTTGACACTTATCGTATAGTTATTAACATACAAAACCGTAAAGCAACATAAAAACGCATAAATAAAGTCATTATATAAATAATGATGTTGTGTCACTGCAAACGGGTAGTTGTCAAAGGATGCTTTACAAAGAAAAGGGTGTCTCCTGCAACGTGTTGTTGTCCCATCCTGTTTTTAAAATACTGAAAAGCTCTAAAAATCAATTCTTTACAACCTTACAATTTAACATGTTTTTTGGTGAATAGGTTTTTTGGTGAATAAGAATGAGTTTTTCTGCGAGCAACTTCTTTCTGGTATAATTGATTTTGTCTGGAGCGCTGTAATGTAAGTTATTTATGTTTCTCTTCTGCTACCTCGATTAGATGTTATCAGTTGGGCTGAAACAAAGTGGATCTCGGGGAATTAAGTGTCGACTTGCTGGGAATGGATGGCATTAACGTTAGTCGATTCCAGAAAACAAGGTAAAGTATTCTTAGTACATTGTTTAAACTTATTTTCAATCTTTTTTGAAAGTCCAGTCAAAAGACATAACATGTGTGACCCTTGGGTCCAAATAGTGTGATTCAATATCTCATCTCTGGATAAGTATTGGAGTGTGTGTGTTATGTTTATACAACGGATGATCAGTACATTTATAAGCTATTCTTTTACACCAAATCAATCCATGAACAAATCAGTGGCTTTTACCAATGTTGCTCCTTCCACTGGTGACTAACCATTATCAGCTCAGCACAATCTGTTACTTCCCTGCCAGAGTTTGTTAAACTTGGAAATTCACAGGAATGATCATTTGATGGAACTGTTAAAGTGGGACAGAACTGACTGTGTTGAGAGCAATGTGCTCCACAGAAATAATTCAGTAAATGTAATGTCAGCTGTGGCAAAAAACAAAATACATTTGTTATAATGACCGTTGCTGCGGAGGATCAAGAGAGCGAAAGGAAAAGAGATTAATAGACGTCAGCTTAATCAACCGAAGTAAACATTAACAGGAACACAGTATGGGCTCTGTAGTGTTTAAGGACTTGTTAGTGGAACAGGAACTGTGAACAGACTTGGACAGTAAAGGAAAACATCAATCAGAGCTGCCTTCATTTTAAATTCAGTTGTCGGAGTTTAGCCGTTGGCGCGCCATGAAACAGAGTTTTTTTTGCTAGCGGAAGCAATAAGACAATTTTCAAGTCAATAAAAATCATTTAGATAAATATTGGGAGTCAAATCGATAGTTTTTTAGTATGTGGCCGTGTAATAAGCGGGATAATGTGCAGTTTATTGAAAAAAGAACACCCTCCAGGATTATCAAGTTCCCTCAACTTCGTGTTGGCTCCGTGATCACCCTTCTTTTCCCAATAATGACCGGAACGCTGCACATTATCCCTTACAAAACAACCTCTGGAATGTCCAAATTGACCAATCAGAATTGAGTATTAACTAAACTGTGTAATAATGGACATTAATAGGATGAGTGAACTCCATGTGAAATGCAAATTGCTATATTATCAACTTCAGGAGGCAACATTGTAAATCTGCACCTTGATGCCCTCCTCCTCTATCACACACACTCAGGCACAAACAGGAAGCAGCAACCAGGAGGTAGTGTACCACTGAGTTCCCTGCAGCAGGATTTCTGATTCAGCGCAGTCTAAGCCGGGGGATTAAGCTATGTTTGGTACCTGGAAAAACACAGGAAATGTAGATGCAAATTAATTTCAAGTGTAATTACATGGAAGCTGTGGTGAGTGCAGCAGCGTTTCAGTGCTGCTGCAGTGAATTACAGCTGCTACAGTTTCAGTCAAGATTCCTCACATTTAGGAAGGGAGAACTCCCACTCAGTGATTCTACATTCCCTTTGTCGCTGTGGAGATTAAGTCATTTGTTGCTTTCGGAGCCAGTGAGTAACTTGTGATTTATGCTTTACATTTTTGCTCCTGTGTGTGGCAGACTGAGAATAAATTAGTGACACCAGAGAGAATTACTTACCATTACTTCACAAAAGGGACAGTGGAACTTTCACAAAAAAGCAATATACTGGTTATTTACATATCTTCATATTCCTTATTTAGTTGTATATGTTGATGACAATATGGATTGACAGCACATCCCTATGTTTAAAAAAATGAACACTCCATAATTGACACTTAAGCCATACCTATTGGTATATCCGCTCTCTTTCTCTATCTCTATTTTATTCCTTCTCTCTGTCTGAGTGACATATGGATTGCACATGGATCTCTCTTTGTCATTACTGCTGATGGAGCGACAGGCAAAAAGAAATTGTGGAAATAAAAGGCCTTCAGCTCTCTAAAGTGCAACATTTTTATGTAACATCAAGTACTTAACTATAACAACAGCACTCTCTTGGCACTCTATCCTTCTGACTCCGTCTCCATTTCCAAAGTGAATCCTGCTTGTTCAAACACTAGTGATTCATTCTCACTAAATGCAAAGCAAGAGAGACAGAGCCATACATAGAGTAAGTTATACTCAACTGTCTCTTGACAATTTGGGACTGGAATGTATAACATTAGCTCTTCATACATGGTGGTTGTTTTTTGATCACCAGGTACATGTTTGCCTGACTTGACTGCATGGGAAGGTTTAAGCCGACTGGGTCTGAGTTTCAGCTCATTCCTCTGTGCTCTGGCACCAGAGGACCAAATAAGAGCCAGCTATGGATTTGAGAGAAGCATTTTTCAATCAATTTCAATTGAAAATCATTGGACGTTAGCGACACTTAGTCCAACTTTGCTCAGTTTCAGCACCTGAAATCGGACAATGCGGTTGTGTTTTAGTGAGCTGGTATTTTTCGGTAGTTTTACATTGTATTTCACGTTGCTTGACGTCAGAGACAAAGAAGAGTTTTCACCGCTACCCCTCAATGTGGAGGAAGAGGAAGAAGATATTCCCCCACCGCCAGAAGTGAGAAGATGACTCCTCCTCCCACTCAGCATAACAAGTCCCACCCCCCTCACCAGATCATTTAAAACTAAGGACCCCTCAAAGACATTCGCTGAACACTAACCATGGATCTGAGAAAAAACAAGTCTCTCCTCGAGAGTTGCTGCCTGGAACAAATGCCTGGAGGACCCCCATCATCTCCAACAATTTTTTAGCTGCCTCCTTCAGATTTCTCTCTCTCTGCTTCAGTCTCCTCTGTCTTGAAGGCATTCTTAAAGAGCATCTTGCAGGTTTTTCTACATTTATGTTTAAACTTGCTTGAAAATTACAATTTAAAAAAAGTGAATGTAGGATTTGATATGTTTTACGAGACATAAGGGCAGGAATTCAGAGGGAAAGGAGCAATTTTGAGCTCTGCTCAAAGGGTAAACATCTCCGCTCTCTGACCGCGGGTATAGTTAGTAGTTGCGTTGAGTTGAGCGGTTGTGTTTTAGTGAGCTGGTATTTTTCGGTAGTTTTACATTGTATTTCACCATTTGTAATCATGGTGCAGTATTGTGTTTGTGCAGGTTGCACAAATACCAGCCTGTCAGAACATCGAGTCCACAGTTTCCCTAACAGGAAAAGAAAGCTAGCTAGCTTTCGGTCCTGGGTTCGTTTTGTGCAGACAAAGAGACTGAACTTCAATGCTGCGTCTGCGACGAAAAACGTGGTCGTTTGTGGCGCTCATTTTCGACCGGAGGATTATGAGTCAAGTGATGTGAGGGAGTGCAGTATGGGATATCGAAGCCAGGACCGTGTGAGGCTGATAGCTAGTGCGGTTCCGTCAATACACACAGCTCCGGCAGCAGCAGCAGCAGCAGCCGTGGGAAGCGGCGGGAGTGAGAGCGCGGGAGCGTCGGTCAGAGATTCAGCAAAACGTGAACTGTGCACTGTAAGTATTGTTTTTCTAACGTTTGCTAACTTCCAAATTAGTCAGTATAATGATTTCAATAATGACAAGCAACGTGTGTTTAGTATTTATTGTTGTAAGTTAATGTTGCTAGCTTGTTAAACCATAATAAAAAGTCATAATGGATAATGTTAGCTAGAATTGGCGTGGGGACTTCATTTGCATAGCTAATGGCGCAGTTGCTATTTATTTTCATGTGTAATCATGTGTTTCATGTGTGTGTTTTCAAGACTTTGGGAGACAACAGTACTGCAGATTCACCTACAGCCAGTGATGCTGGGCTTATAGACCAACATCTGTGCTTCACTGCGGCTCACAGTGTAACCTCAGACCTTTCCATCGTTCATCAGGTAAATGTAACACAGAAGTAGCGCGCCCATTTTACATCAAAACGCGGTAAAGACTCGGAATAGTTTTTGTACATGTTACAACATTAGAAAAACATCTCAGTATGATGCAGGCTGTTACAACTCCAAGACTTGCTATGACCTCAATAATTAACATATAAATGAATTAAAACATCTCAGCCCGAATGTCAACAAAACCTGAACATAAGCTTTGTAAAGGTAGATTGTATGGCAGGGCTGTTGGTTATGGCAGGCACAATTATATAATATATATCTTTTTATCCTAGCTGTCCAGGTACAGCCCAGGATGGTCTGTGTGGGGGTGTCAGACAGAATCTCCACTGCCCAGTCCTGCACACAGTGATGATGAGTCATCTTCTGTAACCATGGACCACCCTGGGGATATGCCATGGAGCCCAGAGGAGGAAATGATGAGCGAGTCGTCTGACGAGGAACCATCAAAAGAGCCACTGCATCGAACTAATGTTGATCTCAAGTAAGGCTTCTTTTCATTTTAGATGATGTGTATTACCAAATTGTGTCAATCAGAAATAACAAGGGGGATTTTTTTTTTTCAGTGCTGCTGACAAGTTAATTGTGTGCCAAACCCAGCTGATGTCCTTGTTCACCATTTGCCCTTCCTGTTGTGGGGAAACCCAGGGTAATGCGGAGCAGCAAGAGGGAACATATATAAAGATAAAACAAGTAAGAGGATATGTGTGAATTCCACTGATGTAAAAATAAAGGGTTGTATCATAACCTGTATGTAAATGTTTGTTTTATTTTATTTTTATGTTTTATCAATTCACTGTGTCTATACTTCATTAGTTTTATGGTATATGGTAGCATGCCAGCCTGCAACCTGTTACTGAGTGGGGCCATCCACTTCTCAGGTTGCATGGCTACCCAGTGCATCAGTGTCGGCACCTTCTTCCGCCATCAACACCTGTACACAATCCCTACTATCGTGCAGGCCTGGCAAAATGAGCAGGCTGGGATCATCCGAGAACTGAAGGAGATGGGGGTGGGCTAATCCTCTCTGGTGACTGCAGGTAGAACACTTCAGCTTGTATTATTGATATCAAAAAGAGGTCAAAACAATATTTAAATTACATTCATTTAGCTTTATCCAAAGCAACTTACAATAACTGCATTGCATTGTTTTTTGGGCTTTAACGTCTGAATTAAACTGTTTTTGACACTCATAGGTCAGACTCTCCTGGCCATTGTGCCAAACATGGCACCTACTCCTTGATCGAGGACAGAATAAACAAGGTTTTGGATCTTCAACTTGTCCAGGTAAGTTAACGTTATCAGTCACACAAATCAGATGTGCTTTCGTCTGATGTGACACGGTTAGTGATATGACTGCATAATGTTGTTTTACAGAGCTCAGAGGTCCCAAGCAGCACCTGGTGTGAACTAGAGGGTCTGAAACGCAGCATTGACTTCCTTAAGGAAGTCACGTTTCAGCCCTTATTACGGACAGAAATCGCCAGGTAAAGACACCCAAGAACGAACAGACATATGTACACACAAAGATTCTTGGCGCACCATATTAACAGCAAAAACTACATTTTCTTACTAGTTAGTAAGTATTTAAGATGTTGTGTTTCACTCTTTAGGTTGCCAAGTGGGTGCGGGAGGAGTTGTGTCCAGGAGGAACGAGTCATTTCTTTGATATCTGGCATATTGGTAAAAGTATGTATCTTGATGTTGGTCGGTTTGATTAGGCTGACATTTGTTTATAAAGTTTAACCGACTAATGCTATCAATTAAACAGTTTATTCACATATGTACAAACAACTTGTGAACTGCATAATCTGCTTTTTCTACAGGCTTCTCATGGCAGCCCTGCACTTTAACCACAATAGCAGCAGAGAGGTTGCTCGAACCAGGTGGTGAGGTGCATTATGCAGTTCGCTCCCCAACGTTCTGCAAAGGTGGCTGGGTAGTTCGCCCTATCAAGGAGAAGCCATCATACGGCTAGCTGTTTTACTCGGTCCTTAAATATTATTTATTGTGTGATGCATCTATAATATCACTGAATGTGATCACTTGTTTCCTTCCTTCAGCATACGCTGCAGCCCTGATGGAGTCTCTGAGTGAGGGCTACTCCAGGTCACCAGAGACTCTACGAGAGAGCAAGTGCAGTCTTGTCCTCCACTGCCCCAGCCCCCCTTTCCACTTCCTGACAGGAGATCGCTAAGGATGAGGCAGTTGGCCTTTATCTGGCACAGCATTCCCGGTTTAACACAGGAAATTAGTGTGAAACCAGCAGATTCTAAAGGAAAAAATTGTCTGGCTTCTGGCTTTGGCTTCTGATTGTCCACACTCCCTTGTGGACTCCCTTGTGGCTGGATGCTGGTCTTAGTGCCCCACACACAATAGTCCATGCATTTTCAACCTCACCCCTCTAAACACTCCACGGGACCGTACTTATGCTGTACTTCTATAGCGCTTTATCCAAGCTTTCAAGTCTACATCGTGGATTCTGCTGTGATATTTTCAGAGACGCTCATTAACACATCACAAGATTTTGTCTGTAAAGGTAGTGCTTTGCTTTTACGTCCATTGCCAAAAATGAGGCACTCTGGAACTCTTTTTGGAGAAACATCGGATAGGCAAAGATTTCTCCTCTCATATTGAATCATATTGAAGGTAAGGCTTCAGATTATCTCAAATAGTTTTTAACCAACCTTTGAGAAGAAATCCATGCCTCCACACAGCAATTTCAACACCTTCTTCATCCAACGTGTTGGCTCGCTTAGAGGTCTCCCTTGCCTTGATTCCCCACACATGAACATATTAATATATAAACATATTCTATTTATATTTAAAATGTGAGCATTTTATTATAAAGTTGTGTATATTTACAGACTGTTGCAAAAACTAAGAAGTAGTAACATTTTCTTGGCTGTGGACTTGTACTCTACATAATTATGTTGAGGTCATGGTAATCTAATTCAATAAACAATAACTGCAATGAACAGATAGCATTTTCTGACACGTAAAATGTATATGGTGTCATTTGGTAAATGATTCTGTGTTGAAAAATGTATATCTTTAAAAACTGCATTGGTGTATTAGGGCGGGCCATACTATTTTCTTTTTGTAAATCGATCGAGAGGGGTGTTCAAATAACGTATTTTGGTGATTATTAATGAAAAGACTATCTATCAATCAATCAATGTTTATTTGTGTAAATTGAAAAAATACCACATTTACAGCATAGGTAGACAAAATGTTTGGAAATGCATGTGTATGCGAACACATAGTGCAAACACACTATGAT
The DNA here is from genome assembly GCA_902827135.1 of Harpagifer antarcticus. NCBI lineage: Eukaryota > Metazoa > Chordata > Actinopteri > Perciformes > Harpagiferidae > Harpagifer > Harpagifer antarcticus. The sequence goes on from CADEHL010001024.1 coordinate 130,461, forward strand.
TGTGATTCATTTTATTGATCGTCACCACAATGAGGCCACTCAAAACCTTTGTAAATTCCTCCTCCTTCTTCTGGGAACTGTCTTCTGATGGCAGACACAACACATGAGGGTAAGGGCTTCCTAATGTGCCTGCCTAGAACTCCATAGGCCCAGCGGATGACCTGCCTGTAAGCTGTGTAGCGGTATTGCCTGGGGATAGGGACACAATATCTACAGGTAAACTTGATAGCCTTGTTAACATCATCAAGTGTTATATAGTATATAATCTACAGGTTCTGGATTTTGAAACCTGCTAAACACTCGGGGTCAATAGCAACTGTATTATCTTTAATAGTATTTATCTTTTTAATTGTAATCTAAACATACTCATGTCTGCTGGCCTGAAGCGGGCCATGCTCCTGCCTGAAGTTCATGTAGGCTATCTGTAGCACAAAGGGATTCAGACAGCATGCTTCAAAGCCTGGGTGCAGTGTCAGGCATGTTATGTCTGGTCTGGGGGTGAGGTTCTCCACCAGGGCCCAGAAGGGATCCACCTCCCTGCAGCACATGCTCTCCACAGCTGAGGTCATGGGCTGGCATTCCCCACACAAGCACCTCCAAAACAAAACGTTTATCAGGAAACCGTATTACATCTCTCTCCCCCCCTTCGCTGCTCTCCCCCTCCGCGAGATACGGCTGATACTTGCGCATTAGTTTCTGTTATGGATCAGTATCAGCATCCCTGCCAGTTACTATATTATCAATGCTGTATATTTTACTCATAATTATAAGGTTGTGGTCCGTCATATGCATTTGAATATTCATGTTCAACTTCTTCTGTGTTGAAACTAGCATTGGGATCCATGTTTATTAATACGTTACACCAGCCGCTCTCCCCCTTGTTTACCCCATGTTACGTCACACGCGGGAGGTCACGTGCCGAGGCTTTTTTATGCAGAAGTGAACATTTCTTACAAAAACGACGCCAGATGTCACTGTACTGTATATTTCTGTATCATTTTTTTAAAATCTAGTGCATTCATCATTTTCCTGCACATTTATTCACAGGTGTCTTTAACCTGTTGCTCTTTAAGCACAGAAATGTAACATTAGGCTATGCATAAAATAACCAAACGATTATTACATTAACTAATTTGAACAGTAATTCACATCATCATCTCATAACAAAATAAGCTAAGGCAACTACTTGCATTCAGTGACTTGATTTTTTAAATGAAAACCAGTGATATCTTTTGTTTTGCGGTCCATATCTCATTAAAAATATCTAATGTTAGTAACTATTAAAGAAAGAATGGAGACAATTCTGTTTTAATGTAGTTTGACCATTTTAACTGCTGCTACTAATTACCTTAAATAAACTCACTAATTAATTAAACCAGTTCAATAGGCATTATTCTTATTCTTATCATTCTTTATGAGCGCAGTAACGGTAAGGTATCTAATTACTTATTTATCTAGTATTCCATCACATAATAACAGAGATGGTCAAACTGAAGTAGAGACATAGCAGAAATCCTACAATGAAGCGGGACAGTGAAGGGGAAGTCTCTTTGAAGAGGGTATTAATAGTTTAAAGATCTTAATGCCCCCTTGATCATGTCTTTTTTTAAAGACTGTTTCTCTCAAAGGCAAGTTTTGTGATTTTAAGACTTTTTACAGACACTCTGCAGATTTGTGTGTAATTCTCTCACAAAGGAACAGTAAGTCTCTTACTTTTTTTGATAGCGTTTTTTTATGTATGACAACTTTACAACTGGTAGAAAGTTAAGTGAGCAGATTTTCTTTAAGACTGTGACTCGTAACACACCATCCCCCCGAGAGCCAGACATACTCATCCCCTTTTCAACGCACCCCTGCAGCAGCTCAGCTGTGAAACCCCCATACAGAATGTCAGTCACTGTGTAAAACTTTTATTTTCTTAAAGACTGTTTCTCTAAAAGGCAAGTTTTGTGATTTTAACACTTTTTAGTGACACTCTGCAGATTTGTGTGTAATTCTCTCACAAAGGAGCTGTAAGATACACTTTTTATGTATGCAAAACCTTAAACATTTCTGAAAATAAAATACTTTATCTGAATACATTTTCTTTTAAACGCAAATTATTTATTTATTATTTCAGTGGAACAATCCAGTTTTTGTTAACATCAATGCTTTTTTCTCTTTTCTTGTGTTACTAAGATACTTTTAGACATACTTTTTTTTTTTTATGATAACCTTACATATTTTAGTTATTTTCTGCTACCAAGATACTTTAAGATACACTTTGATGTACGCAACACTTAACAAAGGGTATAATATGAAGTACTTTGTAAGGAATGGGGTTTTCTTTAAGGGGTGCAAAACTTTAGAACTGGGTAAAATATTCATTAATTTTTAATGAATTGAGTTTCTTTCTTTTGATTTTCAACATACTATTTGTACATCTTGACAAACTATTACTTATTCTTAAATTTGACCTATTGCTGCTTGGTTGGAAATGATAGATGAAAAAGCTACAACGCTTAAAGAACTTTTTTAAAAACTCTCAATTCTACAGATGACTGGGGGGAGTCATCTGTATTGTATTCAACGCAATAAGTCCCACCCTCCACTCAGCAAATCATCTAAAACTAAGGACCCCACTAAGACGACCGTTGAAAACTAACCATGGATCTGAGAAAAACCAAGTCTCCCCCCGCGAGTTGCAGCCAGGAACAGACTCCTGGACTATCATCATCACAACCATTTTGGACTCCCGAATCTTGCAGTACTACTGCTGCTGATGTTACTCCTGGGGCCAAGACGTCTCTGTTTATGGACACAGTGAAATCGGAGTTGGTTCATATTCTGGAGAGGGTGTTGTATCGGTACAGAGAAGACATATGTAACAGATGCCGAGTCAGTCACCCCGGCCAGAGGCAACACGATTGTCTGAATGACATGCCCGATTTTTTCTTCAGAAACAATTACAATGCGTTAATGAAAAGACTTTGGCTCGCCGACTTCATTACTGAGATCGACCAGAGTCTTATTGATAAAGGCATCTGCGAGGATGAACGGAGGATCCGACACGCTTCGGAGGCTTTTCTGCACAAGCTCAAAAACTGCAGACGCCTCAAGGAGAGACTTGACAATATCCTTACCGAGTTGTATGGAGGAGAAGAAGAAGACTAATTTCTTTCTTCTTAATAACCAGCCGGGGGATTTTTTTTTTTCGATACTTTGACTTTTCTTTAAAGTAAAATTAAAAAAAGGGAAACTACTATGCAAAACGCTCTGTATATATTGATCAGAATGTAGTCAATACCCTTTTAATAAGTGTCGTGATGATGACGATTGAAAACAGAATGAGTAGTGACCCCCGTGTAAACAGAATGGCTGAAGTTTGTAAATTGGAAGACATTTTGGATATCGTTCGTTCTGGCAGTACTATTCCGGGTCATGGGGAAACGATTGTAAACGAAACATTTAAAGTGGTCCTGGAATCTTCATTTTCCGAAACATTCTGTAACATTACCGAAGAAATGAAACAAACATCAACAGTGTATCAGGTGCTCTCATTGTATGCTCTGTTTGTAGATGTGATGCATCTTTGTGTCGAAAACAACATACACATGAATATTCTGACTGAAGTGAAAAAACTCCACCATGATATTTCCAGTAATATGGGGAATTCTAAGCTGGAGACGGTCCTGGGGATGTTACAATCAGTATAACTATTGATTTTGGGTGTGAAAAAATTCAAAAAATGTAAATAGGAAATAAAAAAAATAATTAATGTGTTTTTTACATTTAAAAACGGTTGTCTTCATTATAGCAAGGGGAGCATGTCTGATATATGTGTATTACAGTCCTTCACATGCACTGTTGTCTTCATTATAACAGGTGTATAATGAAGAGGGTAAACAAATTACTGTGTATGCAGTTAAAGATTTAAGACACAGTAATTTATCCACAGTAATTTATCCTATGCATTTTTACAGTTGAACTCCTACCCCCCTTATAAACCAAAATAACAATAGCCCTTAAAGAACTTTTTAAAAAGAGTCAAACAGCGAGGGACATTATACTGGTGAAACTTTTTAAAAAGAGTCACACAGCGAGGGACATTATACTGATGAAAGAAACTCTCAATTCTACAGATGACTCCTCACTCAACGCAATAAGTCCCACCCCACTCAGCAAATCATCTCAAACTAAGGACCCCACTAAGACTTTACACTTTAAACTATTAATACCCTCTTCAAAGAGACTTCCCCTTCACTGTCCCGCTTCATTGTAGGATTTCTGCCATGTCTCTACTTCAGTTTGACCATCTCTGTTATTGGGTGGTTGACGTGACGCCTTGTTTTTCTGTTCATGGTGACAAATATATATAATAACTGGTGATGTTTTATTAAAATCTCTATTTTTATTAACATCTTGATCTTCAATAACCAATCCATCTGTAATTCATGAGCTCTATACTTCTATTATTTAAATATTTGGTTTGAAACATGAACATTGTCCACTGGTGTGACTGTCCGGGGTCACATTGCTAATCTTCAAACTACTGTAATAAACAAAATAATACAATAAAATACTTTAAATACCTTTTATACACATAATAGCAATGTTTACTTTATGAAACTATAGGTTTTAAGTATTCATGTACCAAATCCAAATGCTTATGACGCATTACATTTTGTCCACAAAACAGATGTCCACCTAGTGTGACACCATTTTGTGAATATAGAACAGGCATTAATTTGGGGACCCATCATTGAGGGCCTTATTTATCCAGGAAACCTCCAGAAGACATCCCTGGACCACATGCAATGAACAGAGGGTGAGTTTTGGCTCAGATATTTATCATAATATTGCTATTTTTTTTGCACTGTCAGAAATGGGACCGATAACGCTGTCCTTTGGTGTGACTTAATGAAATTGTTGATATGAACATTTTAATAAATTTATATTATTTTACATTTAAATATGATGTAAACCTTACACTGTAAGTTTGGATTGAAGGCTCTCTAGCATACAGCTAGGCCGCAAACTGACAATGTAACTGAAAATGTCCACTGGTGTGACAGCATTGTCCTATAGTGTGACGTAAAGTCAGCGTCACACTAGTGGAAATGGCTGTCACACCAGTGGACGTAGGTTATAAATAAGGCCTAGATAGATGCATTTTAAAATTAATTTAGACTACTTATATAATACGTTTTCTAACCTTTTGAGTACACCGAAAGTAAAACATTTCTACTGTTTTCTATTTGTTTAGTTTGAGGTCCAGGCGGAAGATATAGGACAAGAAAGTAGAGGGAGAGGTTGAATGAAGATCCAAGGAGGAGAGAGGATCTCTTGAGAGAGAGACGCAGAAAGTAAATATAACCTGCCACCAAGAATGATTAAACGACTAAAATGTTTCATTACATGGGCAGAAATGCTTAAGGTTTTGTCCTTTTTTCTGCAGATATCAGGAGAAAAGAGTGAATGGAGAAATGTTTAGCCTCAGTGTGAAGTCTGTGTCAGCAGCAACAAAAAAGCAGCTTCAAGAAAAATGGAAGAACTCAAAAAGGAGATGTAGGGCAAGGGACAGGGCCATTAAGGCTATACTTGAACTAACTCCACCTCAGGCTGATGATCAACCTTCTGACCATGAAGAGGTCAATGAAGTCCTAGTACCTCTTTTATGCAGTACACCAACACATTCCCCCAATGAGATGGCTCCAATCAAACCTTTTAAGGGATTAAAAAGAAAATCCGCTGTCAAAAAGCAGCTGAAGAAGCTAATGATTCAAAATAAGAAATTACTTAAACAAGTTAAAGCAGAAAAACTAAAAGCTGAGAGGTTTAGAAGGCAGAATCAACGCCTCATACAGACACGGAAATAGGGCAAACTATTTCCTCCTCAGCGGTGTACCCTATACCTGGGGGCTCAAGCAAATCACTTGGAATTACTTAGAGAGAGCCCACGGTAAGGGTGCACCTGATGGAGTTGGTGGAGCTGTGAAACGGATGGCGGACAACCATGTCCATTGGGGGAAAGACTTACAAAATCCGAAGGACTTGTATGAATTTCGGATCAACAGAGAAGTCGAGAACATCCGATTCAAATGGATTGATGAAAGGGACATTAATGTCTTCAATGAAATGTTGCCACCATCAGTTCCAAAAGTCCCAGGGCTTCTTAAAACACACCAGATACTTTCTTTCAGTCCAGGAGAGATTTACTACAGGGATCTAAGTTTTCTAATAAGAATGAGGTTGATCTGTATCCAAATCTAAGTGTCTTTTGTTTCCACAAATGCTACACTTACAAACAATGTTAACCGTACAAATTCCCCATTCGCTGCCCCAGCTGTAGCTCCTGTAAAGAAGGTGGCTAGTGGGAATAATAAATAATAATAATAATAATGCATTACATTTTTTATTAGAGCGCTTTTACAGGTGCTCAAAGCGCTTTACAAGTACACATTACACATATTAGACATGTAAGAGTCAATACTGCGGACATTCCCACAGGAGCAAATGCGGGTAAAGTGTCTTGCCCAAGGACACAACGGCCTGACGCAGTGGCGGCCGAGGCGGGATTCGAACTGGAGTTCACCAACGCCCCTTGATCTGATGACCAACGCTCTAACCACTGCGCCACCACCGCCCCAAATGCGTAGATGAGAGGGCTGAACCGCAGGGAGTGCTAACTAAAGGAGAGCGCTATGCGGGTGCAGGGACATTATGGCCGGCGTATTGCTGTCAGAGAACACACTACGCCTAGATCAAAGACTCCAATTAATGCAGTTTTCCATAGTGGCATTATGGCGGAGCCCGCACTCACACAAGAGCGCGTGGTGGTGCGTTCAGGACCGCAGTAGAACACACTACGCCTATAAAGACTTCCCACACATAGGCCCTTTCTCATTTAATCAAATCCCCCTCCTCGACTCCTCGGTCCTCCGGTAGTGACCCGGAAATACATTTCAGCGCGCCATGTTGAAGGACATCTCATTTCTCTAAATGCACTTCGAGGATCGAGCGTTGAGGAGGCTCTCTGGAGGAGCTCTAACCGAGGATACACTGATGGGCCCTCCACGGCTACTTCGTGGATGCATTTCCGGGAACAGAGATGCGTGTGTGTGTGTGTGTGTGTGTGTGTGTGTGTGTGTGTGTGTGTGTGTGTGTACGCACGATTTAAATGCAGACTTCTGTTCCTCCATGTTTCGTTGTTATCGTTTCACTGAGCGGACCCGCCCCCCTTTTTTTTTCAAACGCTCCCTTTTTTGGTCCATTTTCATTCGATCATTGGTTTTATTTTGAAAATGTCGAGACCGGAAATACTGTTTTCAACCCGTAACTTTACATGGAGGCTGCCGCATACCTCAAATCATCTTCGTAATATCTATCAAACTATATATCCTACATATCGACTGGACGTGGATTCTAAAAGTATAATATACACTTCTCGCCAGAAATTGAATCAAAAAGCGTTTTAATGCAAACTATCCTACAATTTAGGATTTTACAGAAAGGGTTATTTGTGAATAAATGGGAGCATGTTGTTTCTTACACGACCACTAGAGGTGCTACACTTTAAAACGTGGCTATGGGTCGTAATCTAAGGTGCTTAAACAATTTGGTCGTATGAGTTGGAGGACTTGTTGTGTTTACGCTGCATTTTCTATGAGGTAAATATTACCTGCTGGCGGATATAGGTATAAATGGCATTTTTTTTGGCGATTTTTTCAATCTGACTTCATATTGACAATTGTTAACAACAGAGGGTGCTACATAACACACTTTCAGGAAAAGTCACGGACTGGGAGACTTTAATATGTTAATGAAAAAAAGTTACATACAATCAAAAAACAGCTGCGGGTAAAATGTACCCGTTGGCGGTTCTAGTGTTAAAGATGTCATGCTGTTCTCCGTGATTTAGTCCATTTAAGGAGTCGTACCAAGCCATGCATTAGTGATGTCAAACTTTTGACATCATCATTATTGTCATAAGTGTTTAGTCCAAAGTGTCTTAAAGGTCTCCTATCATGCAAAATGCACTTGTTGATGTATTTTATACATCAATATGTGTCAAGAAAGTGTCAGAAAGCAAACCCTCGATATTTTCCTCCGTACCCATATCTAGGGTTGGGTACTGAGAACCGAAATGTTGGAACCGACAACATTTCGATTCCAACGGCATCATTTAGAATTTCGGTTCCGCTTTTCGATGCCTGAGGATGTTTCTCGCCGCTCTCCGTAGCTTACTGTATGACTGCGAAGGGGCGGGAAATGTAGCGTTGTACCTACACTTCCTACAGCGTAACCTGAGACCAGGGCCGGCCCGTCGCACTGGCGTTATAGATGTTCGCCTAAGGCGCTGTGGAGGCGCTGCGCTGACAGCTCTGGGAGGAAAAAAAATGTTTTGACCGTTGGTGCTCATCCTAATGTTCGGCCTTGATGTAACAACATTCATAATTAAGTAAATGTAACACCCTTTTCTTCCCGGTTACACTTTTCATTTGCCCTGTACGATGGGGGCTGTAAGTGATGAAAATGGGGGATGTTGGCTTATCTGGCAACCGCAGCTCACAGCCAAAGTGCGAGCGTGGGAGCGAGGGAGAAAGGGAGAAAGGGAGGGTGCACCGGTACGCACTGTTGTTATTAGCATCTGGTGCTAGCTGCTCTAACGGAAGAAGAAGATGTTTCAACAATGATGTGGAGGAGAGTCCTCTCCAGTCAGACTGAGAGGCTGATAACAACAGCTCAGTGAGGGAAAGGACTCTGAGTGTTTAGATAGTTCACTTTAGTCTAAGTTATCTCAGTGGGTCTCAAACGGTTTGGTCACAATTTATGTAAACAAATATTTCCAAGGCACTCCTTTATAATTATTGGGATAAAATAGGTTTGAAATCATTCCAATGTATACTATAGGACAGTAACCCAGACATATCGTTTTAAACTGGAGAGATAAAAAAATATGCATTAATAAAATAGTAAAATAAGATATGAATGAACAACAAAAATATGTATTTGTTATTGGCTATGGGTTATTGGTTATGTTCACATACTTATTTAATTATTAAAATGTAAACCGATCTTTTTCATATGGGTGTTTAGAGTTGTACCCCCTAGATCTAGTCTCTAGCAATTCTGCTTAAAGTGCACCAGATTGTTTTTCTCAACAAGAACTGTTTTTAAATGGGGGGGGGGGGGGTTTCCTTTAAAAGTTGGACTGTTGTAGCTTCAGTGGTTCTCAGGTTACAGTTACATAGCAGTGAATATAAACAGACTGATTAATGTGAATATTACTGTGAACTAACCTGTGTAAAAGTTTCTCGAATAAATGTAATTTTTTTTGGTGGAAGAAGCATGTATCATTTTTTTACCCTGCCCCTCAAAGAACCGGAATTGAGAACCGTTAAGAACCGGAATCGAAAAGTAGAATCGTAATCAGAATCGTGGAAATTCAAACGATACCCAACCCTACCCATATCTCTGAAAACAATGGAGCTGATCCAGATTTGCTGCCGACATGCCGTAATATCAGAAATGTGGGCTGGCTTTATACCCACGGCCCTATCAGAAACGTCGCTATCAGAAACAATGCGAAAACAATGTGTTTTGGACGTAATAAGGTCTTTGTTTACATTAGCAAGCGTCGCTAACACTCAGCGCTAAGGCTGTACTGGAGAGAGTATGTGTAAAGAAGCAGAAAATAAAAAAAAGTGGTAAACCCGCAAGAGAAAAAGCATTTGAGCTCCATACTGTTTCAGAAATAATCCTTGATGTGGTTTGGAACAGCATTTAGCTGCATCTGAGCAGAGCAGACAGCTCGTCACAGACCTCATAGCTTGCCTTGCCATGCTCCAAAGTGGGCGTGGCCAGCAGCTACAGTCACAGAATCAGCCATTCTCTAACAGGCTTGAAATAGAGGGATATGAGGGATGTCTAAAATGTCTGTTTGGTATTTTGAGCAAAACACATCATAGACATGTTTTTGATATATTTGTATATATATGAGACCCATAATATGCCTAGAAACAGCATGATAAGAGATCTTTAACGACTGTCTGTTGTTTTCTACGACATTGCCTCTTGCTGTTTTCAGTCACAGGAGACCAAACTGAAGATGATCTGAATCAGGAACTGAGTTGAACCTTAAATATCTTTATGTCTTTTGTTATATGTATTTGTTTGGCTACCCTTGTCGGCAACGTGCAGATACGAAGTTGTGCTATTTGATAGAGAATATAAAAGTAGAAAGTAAATCATTGCATTTGGGTTTATATGTTACTTGCTGGTCATTTTATTAAATATGTTGTCTTTGTTATGCTAGAACCAGAGAGACTATAAATAACCAGTTAATTAATGAATGAATTATCTACGATTGCTATATAACTAGGTTGCATAACATATTCCAAATAGCTACTCAAGTCCTTAATGTTGTGATTGTTAATAGAACAAGAGATAGCAACATGTGGGAGTTGGGCTGTAGTCAAAGATTGTCAAATGTTAAAATGTAGAAGGTAAACTAAAAAGGTTCAAGGGTGGTGCTAAACCCTGGTTAACAGAGGGGCTAATGATAAGTTGGTTAAATTACCAAAAGGAAAAACACTAGAAAGATAAACTTAATGGCAACTTGAAAACAACTTATGAGATATCTTTGCCCCCCACAAAAACATGAACAAAAAGTCATTGTAGAAACAACACAAACAGTGTTGGTTCGTTCAGGGAGAGCAGCGGGTGAGGTCAGGGTCAATGCAGACTTGAAGTTGGAGGACTTGATAGCACTCTCCCTCTCCCCACTCTTTGGTTTGGATCAGCAGACCCTCCACGAATGCGCAAACTAAGTAGAAGTGAGTAGGGGTGAGTGGATGAAGGATGTGGAGCACGCTACAAAGAGGATTTCCTTGAAACACTTAAATCAATGCGGGATGATGAATCCACAAGGAGGCAAAAGTGAGGGCAGTGATCTGTCAGAGGCCTGTGTATAGATGCAAGCAGACTAGCCTGCATGTAAGGGTCCACAAGGGCTCATATTGGGTGAGGGTACAGAGTTGATAAAGCCTGCAACTGAGCAGCAGAGGAATTCCTTTCAACTTGTCTGCTAAAGAATACAAGATAAGACTAAAGTTCCTGACCAGAAAAGGGAAGCTGTTTCTTAGTACTAGTAATTATTACATCACAATTCAGAGAGATAGATTTGTCTAATTATTATGTTTGAAATACAATCTGTGTGTTTATTTGTTATTTTTGTATTACCAAGTACACACTTTCATAAGCATATTTGTTGAATTTTCAAATGCAGGAGGAGCTGCTTCTTCAGATGGCCCTCATCTAGCCGCTGATGGCCATCAAACTCATTGACTCACCTGAAATAATAGTCCAACAATCACCCATGAATACTAAGAACCACTGATCTTGAAGCACCAACATGCGTCACAAACTACTGCAAATAATCTAAGCATTTAGCATCTTTGATATAAAGAATGATTATGATTCTTACTTATCTAACTAATTGATGATGAATATTACCTTTCTAGATTTTTGCGTTAGTAAGATTACATGACTATTTTTACGCAGATTTCGTACAAACGAGCGCAACACTGAGTGTATTCCAGGAGAGACTGAGACACTGTGGATGCTGCATCTACTTTCACATCACACTGTCCTCGGGACACAAAGATTCATCCCTTTGATTTTGATGACCTGGTGCCAGTATCTGTAACTCTACCTGAGGACAAGCTTGACATTGTACCCTCTATTGATAAAGCTGTAAGCATTGTAATAGGCAGTTCATCTTCTCGCAGCCACTAGCTGGGTTTTGGACCTTGAGTCTTGATAATAGAAGCACAAAATTGGTCTGATAAATCAGAGTACATTCATATTTACATCCTGGCTGTTAGAGTTTGCTCAAGGTATATATCTTGATTTAAGAACACTGAAACAGGCTTTCCCAGCGCTGCTGTTACAAATCAACAACCGTTAAACTGCTAGCTTACTGCTAGCCATGAGATAAGATATAGAAAGTTACCAAACAATCCCACTTCTTTTAGTTTAGGATTTTAAATAAACTCACCCTCATGCATTTACGCTTGTATCGGCGACTCGCAGAAACGCCATCTCCGATGATGTCACACATATGACACAAATATAGTATTCCAATCTAAAGTTTTGATTTCACCATTGTAACATAGTTATTACCATAGGATAACTTTTAAGATGGAAATATGAAATGACTTCTGTTTTTAAATCCTTGATAAAGGAGGGAGTAATTGTTACATGTTCGGACACCCAAGGCAAGGCAAGTTTATTTATATAGCACTTTTCAACACAAGGCAATTCAAAGTGCTTTACAAAAAATGAAAGACATTAAGAAAATGGCATTTAAAATCAGTCATTAAAAGAAGAAATACATGGATAAACATTAAAAGAAGAAATACATGGATAAAAGTTACAGTGCAGTCTAAGATATGAATAGTTCAATTAAAAGCAGCGACAAAAAGAAAAGTCTTCTTGCTGGATTTGAAAGTAGTCAGAGTTGCAGCGGACCTGCAGGTTTCTGGGAGTTTGTTCCAGATGGAGCATAATAACTGAACGCTGCTTCTCCATGTTTAGTTCTGACTCTGGGGACAGAAAGCTGACCAGTCCCTGAAGACGTGAGATATCTGGATGGTTCATCATTTAGCAGGAGGTCACAAATGTATTTTGGGCCTAAACCATTCAAAGCTTTATAAACCAGCAGCAGTATTTTGAGAGTGGAGACTCCTCCATGTGTCTCCCATAATCAGAACATTCCTCAGGCGGGTGCAGTGATAATTCTTCAGGGTTTTCTGCGCGATGTGTTGTGTCTTTCTCTTGTTTTGATTCCTCTTGCCGCTTGTCCTTGGCAGAGGGAACAGATTGATGACGCAGGCAGTTGAAAATGTTAGAGATAAACAATTTCACTCCTGACTTGTTCAGGCAAACTCCATTTGCCTTGAAAAGATGTCTGCGATCCCAGAAAAAGTTAAAATTGTCAATAAAATGGACAGAATGGTCAGTACAGGCATTGGAAAGCCAGGTGTTCAGTGCAAACAATCTGCTGAATCTCTCCACTCCTCTTCTGACTGGCGGTAGAGGGCCACTGATGAACACCTCTGCATTTAGAGAGCTGACAGTTTCCAACAAACATTTAAAGTCTTCTTTCAGCACTTACATTTGTTCCAATGTGTAGTACCACATTCTTCACAGTCGGATGTTCAGCCCCAATATGCAGGATCTTCTCAGCCAAGTCAGAGAAGTAGAGAAGCCTACAGATCTATTAGCTGTAGGCTACAAAAATGTAGCCACGGTACTCTGAAGATGAAAGGAACAGATCCTCTGACGACACCGGCTGATATAGCCGGTGTCACGTGGGTCACAGGTGACTTTGTTGTTATTGGTACTCGAGCTGGGCATGCGCGCGATGGACATATCCAGTGCTAAAGCACTGCCTCTGGTGGTCAGTAGGGACGAAATAGAACGGCAGGAATTGCATTGGACCCACCCTCGTCGACCCAGCTGACCCAACGCCGACGGGACCAACAGCTGGCAGGGGGGAAGCCACCAACTTGCACATTTCATTGTATCACCGCATCATTTGTGTAATTAAATGCTGTTAACTTTTATAAGCTTCCCTTGACTCTTTTCAGTTTATCCTGCTCTCAGGGCTTAAGAAATCCTATAGTATCTAACAGGAGACGGGGTGCATTCTAGATGTCAAGGCTGTAACCTTGAGTGTTGGGAAAGGAGAAGCATTCAAATGGACAAACACAAAGGAATAATATATCCTGTAAGTAAGTTATACCTAGCTAGTAAATGATGTATTCACGTCCAAAATAACTGGTTCTTTTTGTATTTGTATTTATTTATAGAAGGACCATGCATACAAAAACATTAATCTCAGCAAAGAGAAGAGATGCAATATGCCAGATTATAGCTAATAACTAATTTCCATCTGTGGTCCTCAGGCAGGTTCATAACAATCAATAAACAAATAATATCATTGTATGATCTCTATCAGTCAAACAATTTAAAAACCTGATTTAAGTACAGCTCAATAAATTAATACATAGTACACTTGAAATACACTTACATGATCTCGGTCACTCAAATAATTATAAAGCCTGATTTAAATACAGGTTACGAACATAATACTTAGTACACTTCAAATACACTTAAATAAAATATCTAAGATATAGTATGACAATACAGTTCAAATAAAAAAAACTCAGATTACAGTGTAATTAATGTTGGCATGACTGGTTGCTTAATATCATTTGTTTTGCACCATAGGAAAACAAGTTAAAATCAGTACAGGTTTTTAGTTCAACTGGAAGAGTATTCCAGTGCTTGATGGCCGTAAACGAAAATGCTGATCGTCCAAAGGCAGTGCGCCTCAGAGGGAGGCATTTGATGCAGATCTGGAGTTTCTGCAACTCTGCTCACGGCGAAACTGAAAAAAGCTCCTCAACGGTTGTGTTGTAGAATTGTGAATGATTCTGAATACCAATCGAACTCGGGAAAGTAGAACAAGACTATCAAAACTGAAAAGTTTGTATTTGGACAGTATATTGCAATGATGGTGTTTTAATTCTATCCATAACTTTTAAGGCTGGTTTATAAAGAACCTCAAGTGGTCTCATCGCAGTCTTCATTGCTTGGGACCAGCAGGTTATACAGTAGTGAAAATGTTTTCGATGCTTCTATGGTTAATGAGTTCCTAATAATATTGTTTACATTTGAAAATGTTATATTTCAGCTTTCTAGTCATGCTTCTAATATGGCTTTCGAAAGTCAAATTGGCATCCAAGACCACTCCCAAGTATTTGACCTCATTGACGTTTTCAATTATTTTACTATTCACACGAAGCTGTGGATGCGTGGTTGTTTTTTTCTTATTTGTGAAATACATTATTACTGTTTTGTTAGTATTTAAAGTAAGACACGAGTCATTTAACCATTGAGCAACTTTGTGCAGCGTTGACGAAAGCTTAGAGGCAACCTGTTCAGCATCTTTCCCATGTGTGTAAACCACCGTGTCGTCAGCATACATCTGGACGTCCACATCCTCACAAACAGATGGGAGATCATTAATATATATGCTGAACAACAGCGGTCCAAGAATTGAGCCTTGTGGCACTCCGATTGAGCATGGCTTGGTTTCTGACAGTTTATCATTTATACGGACACATTGAGAACGACCAGCTAAATAAGACCTGACCCATTGTATTGTGCTAACTGACAGGTTGAAATTGTTGAGTTTTGATAAAGGTTTGGTATGGTTTACTGTGTCAAATGCTTTTCACAGGTCAAGGAACACTGCTCCAACTATTCCACCTTTGTCTAACTTAGCCTTGATTCCTTCCACTAAATAGCAGCATGCAGTCTCAGTAGAATAATTGGTCCTAAAACCAAACTGCATAGGATGGAGTAGGTTGTTGTAGCTTAGGTGTGACACCAGCTGCTCCGCGACTACTTTTTCAACTACTTTGGACACAAGAGGTAGAATGCTGATGGGTCTATAGTTGCCTACTTCTTTCTTGTCGCCACATTTAAAAATTGGTGTTACAATAGCAGTTTTAAGAGCTGATGGAAATGTATTATCTTTTAATGATTGATTTGTAATATAGGTGATGGAGCTAGCTAAGACCTTTTTATGTTTTTTTTATAAATACTGTGTCTAGTCCCCAGTGATCTTTAGCCTTAGAATTTGATAAGGTGGAAATTATTTTATTCACTTTAGTCTCATTTGTACAGTTGAGTTTGAGCACTTTTGTATCGTCAGCTAATGCAAGAAGCGGTTCTGTTACATTGAAACTGCTGGCCAATTCTGAAACAGACACAATAATAGAAAGTATTAAAATGGTTGGCCACGGCTATCCTGTTGTAGAGTTCCGTTTATCATAAGCTCAGTATTATAATTTTTTGAGTGATCTTTCCCAATAAGTTTGTCAATGGTTTTCCATAGTTTTTGAGAATTCCCCTTTGCCTGTCGAATAGTATCTAAAAAGTAATTTGCCCTTGCCTTTCTTAATTGAACTGTAACTTTATTTCTAAGACTTTTGTATATTAAGCGATCTGTTTCTAGTCCCGATTTTAAAGATTTCTTTAGAGCTACATCCCTTTTTTCCATTAATTCCCATAGAGCAGTGTTAAACCATGGTAACAGTTTTTTGCCAATACGCTTTTGAGGCATTGTTTTTGTATATTTAGCTACGGTTTGTTTTAAGGTATGTTTCAAATGATCACAGGCCCCCTCACAATTTTCACCATATGTCAAATCAAACAAGTCAGTTTGCGTTATTTCATTCTCCAGAATTCCCATGTCCCGCTTTGGGATGTACGAGATATATTTGTTACCCTTTGTTATATTGTGATTTTTGTAACGCAGCTTGGATAGCTTCCTGGCAACTAGAGTAAGGTTATGATCGGACATGCCAGTAACAAGATTGTATGTTTTTGAGACACGATCCTCTTTGTTCGTTTCAAATTAAATCCAACAATGTTTGTGATGATTTAGTAATTCTTGTTGCATTTTTAATTAATTGACTAATTTGAAATCTATCACTAATATCCTTTAATTTCTTCCTGCCTTTTTTGTCTAACCAGGTAATATTAAAATCACCCATTAAGATTGTTTCGTTACCATTACACTGTTTGAGAATACTAGTTAAATTATCATAAAAAAAGATAGTTATTCCCACACATCACAGGATAATTCGATTTGTTTACTTTGCAGGCTTTTCTTAACATAAATCATAACACCCCCTCCCTTACCTTGATTACGATCTAGTCTATAAATGTTGTATCCTGGGATATTAACAATATCCGACGGAATTGAAGGGTGAAGCCAGGTTTCAGAAAGGCATAAATAATCAAGGTTTGAGTTCGTTAATAATTGCTCCAGTTGTTCCATTTTTGACGTCATGCTTCTGATATTTAAGTCTCCACCGAAAATGCCCTTAGGTTTGACATTTGAGTCCCATAACACCTTTGCATGATTTACAGTTTGAAACATTTTGGTGTCATGTTGTTTTGTCTTCACATCGCTGCAAATAGTGCTCTGAAAGTTAGAGTGTCGTTTGCCACTGAGTGCGTGAGATGATCGTTCAGAAGTGGTGACAGAGTTACCTTGTTGAATTGTATCATAAAGCTCCCCTTGGACTGGAGGAACGGGCACCCGTGTCTCGTTGATACCAAGCCTGGATCCGAAGGTCAGATGCGGGGTCTCTCCGGACAACGCAAAGCTCTGCGTGGCTTGGGTCCAGCTGATTGAAGGGTCGTCAATCACAGCCGCAAGACGCCACCCCGGTCATCGCCACGGAAACCGAGCGAGGAACAAAGTGCCTCGCGCCCGCCACTTGTTCACAGTGTATGAACGAAAGTGGAGCACCGTCGGTATGCGTCTGCTGAACATGACCAGGGCCCGGGTTTAGATGTATATTCCCGCTCAGAATCAGCATGACGCAGCAAAATCCAGCGAACCCTCCATTTCCAGACATCAAGGTCCTGTTTCTATTGTGACCCGACTTTACTTGGGAAACTGAGCCACAGCCCGCTGTTGAGAATTGTGGAGTAGGTATAATATATTGGCTCCATGAGTCGAGGAAGCCAGGCGGCTTCCCTGTACTCTCAGCACAGCATACCGAGCGCACAGAGGCCGCAAACCAGGCGCAACACAAAGGTAAGAGAGCAATTGTAACCAGGTTGAAAACAGTGAAATTAAAACAAGATAATAAATGTCATTTAGTTATAAGTGTTATTAAAATATCTAGTTCATGCAAAGATAATGATTAACAGATATTTCACAACGTTTTAAAAAAGGAAAGTGTAAGACTAAAATGTATAATTATAAATATTGTGTTGTATTTTGAAAGTCAAGGGTTGAAGTTGGAAGGAAGTGAAGGCGAGAGACAGAGTGTGCGTCGGAGTGGTGGCTTGACTGACAAAGTCGCGGCACAGAGAGTGAATACAAATTGACAGTTTATAACAAATTAGTATGTAGTTAGTGTCTCAAGATTATCAACTCGACAGTCTTCATATGGATTCTTTTCTACACGCTGTCTGCAAGGAACTGATTACCTTTCAACTCCAAGTTTGTCCCAGAGTTATCCACGTGTATGTATTAGCTTGTTAGCAACTGAGTGTTTGCGTTCATTAATACAGTGAATGGACTCTTATAGCTAAGTCAGCTGGCTTCAGATCGGGGTTTTTCGGCATGAAAACCCTGAAGATCTTTATCAGTTTTGCTGCAAGTTGGTGACAGTGAGGAGTTTTGGACAATACGTCGCTGGACACCTTCCCGCCACCGTTGATCGTCATCTGAGACTGAGGGATCAGTACAGCTGCAGTTTGGAGTTGAAGATGTAATGTATCGCTCTGGTGTGTGTGTGTGTGTGTGTGTGTGTGTGTGTGTGTGTGTGTGGGTGTGTGTGTGTGTGTGTGTGTGTGTGTGTGTGTGTGTGTGTGTGTGTGTGTGTGTGTGTGTGTGTGTGTGTGTGTGTGTGTGTGTGTGTGTGTGTGTGTGTGTGTGTGTGTGTGTGTGTGTGCTGAGTGAGTCTGGGCCCACTGAGTTAAGTGTGAAATTGTATTCAAAGGTGACCTTATAATATTTTTATATGATTAATAATTTCCAGTTAAAGGGATTATTAATCAGACATTATTGAAGCTACATTCTGACTGTGTATTTCCTGTTTGTTCACAAGTATATAGTAAAATAATGTGATATTTGGTGATTTATATCAATAGAGGTATTTAAAAAAATGTGTTTAAGGTAAAGTGTCATTGTGCTCAACACATTTAAATATACATTTCTTTTATAGGTCACTCAGCTAAATTGTTCAGTGTGTATATGTTATAGTAGAGTAGACATAATCTAATACTAGACAAAGGTGCTTAAAGGGACTCAAGATAACACAAAGGGTACATTGGTAAAATATAAACAGGATAATTTAAGAGATATAAGACATTACCTTATGTATTCTTCATTGTAAATGAGATTTATTGAGTTAACGAACTCAGAGCCCTTCCCTGATTAAACTAGGGAGTAACTGGGCTACACAATCATCGGTATGTTTGTTATTAGAAGTCCAATACACATCGGATCATATTTCCTTCTTACACCAGCCGACTGATGATTTGTGTATTCCTGCTTTACTGGGGCTGGGGCTGATATGCTTATGCTTCTGTCTGGTGTGACTATACAGGCATTTAAGATCATTTCTGCAAACATATTGTATTTGTTCGAAGATCTCAAAGTCCCTCACCCTTTGTCAAAGAGGTACCACTAATAAAGGCAACAAGTCCTCCAACTCATACGACCTGTCGATAGTTCAAGCGCTTATTACGACCTATAATCACGTTTTAGAGTTTTCTAAATCTAGTGCTCCCGTTGAATGCAAACGCTCCGGAGGGTCGTTTATTCACAAATAACCCTCTCTGGAAAATCCTAAATTGTAGGACAGTTTGTCCATTAAAATGCTTTTTGATTAGATTTCTAGCGAGAAGTGTATATTGTACTTTTAGAATCCACGTCCAGTGGATGTGTAGGATCTATAGTTTGATAGATATTACGAAGATTATTTGAGGTCTCGCCAGGAGAACGTGTAACGGCAGCGTCCATGTAAAGTTACCGTCAAACCTCACGGGGTGAAAACAGTATTTCCGGTCTCGAAGTTTTCATAATAAAACCGTATTCCCCTCACTATCAAATGATTTTAAAGCTATATATGCAGTACTCATCCACTAAAAAACATCAGCTTATCCTTGTTAATTACAAAACATTAATTGGTTTAAATTGTGTACACTGCTTTTGTGTTTTTCCCTTTCGATTCTGAGAAACATTTCTTCTTTCAGAGGTTACTATGGTAACACATGTAAATAACCTGAGCTTCTCTCTGCCTTTGATGTCCTCTGTGGAAAGTAAACAGTCAGTTTAGCGGGACGTCGATAGTGTTTCTCACCTGTTAGGGTAAGTAAGGTAATAAGTAGCTGAAAGCCCCCGGCGCCAACAAAGGGCCATCTTTCTTCATTGGAGACATCGATCCACAGTCGACATCCCTCTCCTTCTCCCCTTCTGTCTGCGTCTTCCTGTGAAGGTGCTGGAGCTGGTCCTGTGTCATACTCATCACTGAGTGCAAAGCAATGATGACGCTTTGAAAGAAACCTGTCGAATGAGAGGAAGAAAAATGAAGTGTTGTCAGAGAGTGACAGAGTCAGGGAAAACAAGAGTGTGTCCTCATTAAGTTCTCATCCATGTTAATTCATCTGGGCCTGGTTTGAGCCTCCCCTCGGTCCTGGGAGAAACCTGGCAGCTGCTACCACAAGAAATCCATTCATTGATTTAGGAGCCACAGCTTTGTTGTGACAATGCTTCGCCATTTGAGGAGAATTTTCTGTGCAAATGCCACCCACACAGATTGACAGGCGTGTTGAGGAGTTATTGTTGGCAACTCCCCAATGAAACATCAATTAAACCCAGAAGAAGAATCAAAACAAGCAGGAAACTCTCCACCAGCATGACCCAGTTCGAGAAAACAAAGCACCAAGCCACCAAGTTCTTAAAGGTAGTGTTTATATAGGGACCTTTGAAAGGACCTCAAATTAGGTGATAATACATTAGTTTCATATCCGTGTGAAAATAAATGAGGTATATTTACCTCAAAAGCATCATAGGGTTAAAAGCTAAATTCCCTTCTCCACCGGAACACTTGTAGCATTAGGTCATCTTAGTCCAGTGCTTCTCAAAGTGTGGTTCGCGGACCACTGGTGGTCCGTGAGCGCCCCCTAGTGGTCCGTGAGTATATTGGTAACATTTCACATTTGAAATTAATTAATTAATTTGAGTTTTCCGCACTGTCGCGGGAATATCTCCGCAATGGAGCGAGCTTAAGTTTCACTTTCAATTGCATGATATAGCCCCGCGCAACACCTTCATCACACATGTGGCCACTTGTTTGTAGCATATTCAGGCGATTTGTAATCTGTTCTAGAAAACCGATGTGATTTTGGATATTTGTGAAGTTAGGTGGTCCGCGAGTGTTTTTTTTATTGGTTAAGTGGTCCTTGGTATGAAAAAGTTTGAGAAACACTGTCTTAGTCAAACAACTTAAGTCTTAGAAGGTTATCTTTGTCATAATGCACAAAGCTGAAAGTCTTTCCAAAACTGAAACGGCTGCTGATAGAGCTCCGTTTGAACTTTGCCCTGCCTATGACCTAGTCAGGTGGTATTTGGGTGAAGCTAAACTGGGTTGAAAGCTGGTAGAACAAAAAACTGAGAATGGAGATGTCAATCCAATTGTCCTTCTAAGCTAACTGTGTAGGGCACAGCAAACTAGGCAAGGACTCAGCCTCCCTCTTACAACTTCACTGAGAATAAGTATTTTTCTGGTCACAAAAAGAGAAAAAAAAATATCAGGGTAAAATCAGCAATTAGGTAAATGTGTCTAAACTGTCATTAATCTCGAGACTTTAACACCCACTATTTTTTTTAATCTCAAAATGAATCATAGTATCCAGTTTAGACGGTACCTCCCTCACTATTTCCAGCTTGCATGTTCACCCAACACATTCTCACTCCCAACTCGGCCTACGTTATGTCAGGGTCCCTGTCGTCACTTTCCAGCGCAGGGCAGGGCACTTTAGCGTCGAGTTTCAACTATCAGGGAGTCCCATTGACTTGCATAGAGCTCCCTGAACGTTAGTAATAGACGAGTTGGGACCCCCGGTGAAATGCTCTCCGCAGATCCATTCTCACAGCGTTTATCAACCTTTTTCTTACTCAATATCAAGCCACACTTATTGTTTTTACTTCTGTATTTTAATTGAATAATGTAGGACTTTTGTTGCCGTCAGTTATGGGGAGAGTAGGGGCTCAGAATACTGAAATCTGTATTGTTTCATCGTTTTTTCCTTCTAATTTTGTATTCTTTTCTAAACCACACGCTGTTATTTACTCAACAATAACACACAATTATCCTTGTGTTTATTTATTTGTTTGATTGTATAATGTCTGACTTTTGGAGTCCGTCGGGACCGAGGGTCGGAGCAGCTCTGAGCTCCTGAGAATGTGTGTGTGAGGTCTGTGCCTGCACTGATACAAGTAAAACATAGTGGTTGTTCGTTTGATGTGTTTATTCTCACTCAAATCATTTTAAATTATTAGTTTGATTATTTAAACTAATATTACTGATTTATATTTATGGTTGAACCTATTGTTTTATATTGATAGAATATAAACTGACAGAAGGACATTGAAACTTCATTTGCGCATTGATGACCGCGCACACAGAATGTTCCGGCAGTACACTCGCTGTCTTTCGCAGTTCGGTCACGGCGGAGGTAACGAGTAGACTTCATCCAGACACTTGGAAAACGAGCACATGTGATACTGGTAAGGATAACATAATATTAATATATATATAATATAATTTCACATACCGAAACGTTAACGTTTGTCTGAGTATATCTTCCGTTGACTCTGACCGGTGTTCCGGATTAACTGGTTCCCTGATCAACTGGTTTACAGAGGTGGGGGGCGTGGCCTTCGACTGAAATACACATTTCGATCGCTTCTTCTGTCGTTTACATAAATCTTTTGGTATATTTGGCTCGGTTGGAAGACTTTGATGCACATTCAGTACCAGTGTGTGAGGTTGTGGTTACGATGGAGATATCCGGACGCGAACAGCGTGGACTACAAAAGAAAAACGAGTTGACTGGGGATGTCTGTTCAAAACGTTGCAAGCTCCAATAAATCATTTAAACCAGCTATTGTTGCCAGACTTATTACTGAATATCGTTCTTAATGTGATACCAAGGCCATCTGAGACCTGTGTACACCTTCAAACAGCCTCCAAGTGAAGCGTACGTTGTTTACTCACAGTTTGAAAGCAGCGTGGAGAAGTCTTCAGCTGTGAACTGTAAACTGTGATCCTCTCAGGTAAACCTTCCCCCAGGGAAAAATGGGACCCGCCCAGCTTAAACTGTGTTACGACTTCTGTGGCTATCTACCAGCGATCGTGTTTAATATGAAAGACTACACACACATTTATCCCTTATAAAAACAGTATTCTGCAGCACTCATCCAGATAAGATGTGACTGTAAAGATAGCAGCAGAAATGTCATTGCTTTGTCAAGCGAAGCGGAGAGAATACTTACTTCCAGGTGTAAAATTATCTAAAGCAACTACTATGAGCTGCTCCGACCCTCGGTCCTGGCGGACTCCAACTTGTGTTTATTAATCAAACAAATAAATAAACACAAGGATAATTATGTGTTATTGTTGAGTAAATAACAGTTTAGAAAAGAATACAAAATTAGAAGGAAAAAACGATGAAACAATACAGATGTCAGTATTCTGAGCCCCTACTCTCCCATAACTAACGGCAACAAAAGTCCTACATTATTCAGTTAAAATAAATAAGTAAAAACAATAAGTGTGACTTGATATTGAGTAAGAAAAAGGTTGATAAACGCTGTGAGAATGGATCTGCGGAGAGCATTTCACCGCGGTCCCAACTCGTCTATTACTAACGTTCAGGGAGCTCTATGCAAGTCAATGGGACTCCCTGATAGTTGAAACTCGACGCTAAAGGGCCCTCCCTTACGCTGGAAAGTGACGACAGGGACACTGACATAACGTCAATATAGGCCGGGTTGGGAGTGAGAATGTGTTGGTTCACCTGGGAATTAAGAGGCAGGCACATTAAACCAACAGGATGACTGAGGAGATGCACCGCGGAGTGCTGGGCAGAAAATGTCATTTTTAAAATCTTCCAAATGGAAGTTTAGACAAAACCAAAGTTGTGTGTACACTTTGCAACACTGAGCTGTCTTTCCATCGGAGCACAATAAGTCTTAAGTACCATCTTCGGGCAAAGCACATTTTTGCTGATATTAGCAAAGATGCTACCACAGCGACGGTATCGAGCCACACTCGCCAAACCACACTGGCAGAGTGCAGCAAGGGCAGGTCTGTCAATAAGACAACTAGTATAGGCTAACGGGTGCTTTTGCTCCATGGATTGCCATGGACTGCAGGCCCATCAGTATTGTGGAAGATAAGGAGCTTCAAGACATCCTACAGATCGCTTCAGCTGACCCATCTTAGAAGCTGCCTTCAAGAGGAATTGTTGTCACACAAATTCATGAATTGTATGGGAGTGAAAAGGCAACTAAAGCAAAACAGTTAGCACAGGCTAAATGTATTGCATTGACTGGAGACCACTGGACATCAGTAAGTAACCACAACTACCTCGGTGTTACAGCACACCTATTGATGACGAATGGAAATGCTTTAGGTGCTTTAGCAAAGTGACGTAAAATAGTTAGACATTGCAAACACAGCGGAGTTGAAAGCCCAGCAAACTACTATTTTTCCACATGATTACATTTTGTATGGCCTTTAACAAAACTGTATGTTGACCGATCTTTCTTGAACTATAAATATTTCTAAAGTAAACCATTGTAGGTTTTTGGCCCATCTACTAACAAATTGATGTGCGTCACAAAGCATAACTAATACTGAGAGGAAAAGAAGAGGTTTGGCCCATCGGAGATCTAATCCCAAGGTGAATGGATAGTTGATCGCGATTGACTGAGAAGAGAGAATCCTCGGCGTAAACAAGTCACTTTGGAACAGGACTATTATAGAGTATTCAGTTCTGTTTAACACTTCAACGGTTCATTAACTACATGATGTTTTTGGCAGCCCTGAACTTAACATGTCCTGCCAGTGTGGAGTACATCAGGCCTTCAGCTCTTGGAAATGAGCAATGATGCCTGCAAGTAGTTGAAAGGGGAGCTCATTGACCAATTATGAAAATAATTGGTTGCGAAAGGGGATAAGAGAAAACTGACGGTATTCAGATCAGTGCTGGTCAATATCCAGCAGAGCACTGTTCTCCATAGAGCCTATTGATGTTCTGAAGGTCAGCCACAGTCCATCGGGAGTCAGGTGATCTCTCTCTCTCTCTCACACACACACGGAGGATAATACAGTTTCATTGTTCCATGGTCAGTGCAGAGATTGTCGGTTTAAAATATTTAGTGGATAAATGTCAGATGTATAATTAATATTTAGTAGTTTTTTCTTTCATTTTATTGATGCACTGTTGAAAAGGGAAATGGAAAGAAGAACATTTGAATGTAAGAAGGTGTTTTTAACTTACAGCATGGGTTCTTCATCTCAAAGTCAATTTAGTTTGAATGTGTTTGTGGCAAGACACATTTAATAAGGTTTGTGGTTAACATCAAATCAAGAGATTATATTTAATAATTTATAAAAGTCCGAAGCTTCTCTATGGAATAAAACGGCGGTTGCTACTAAATGAGACTACATTCTGAACTGAATAGCCACCTTTCTTTTCATTTAATCGTTTATTTAGCAGGGACAATGCACAGTAATGAACACTTAAAACAATAAAATGTATCAAGCATAATAGTGCCAGATTTAGCTTTGAGCTAATTTAAAGTGCAAGAGGAGACTCCCCTGTGTTAAAGTGCATTTAGCAGTGATTGCACGTCTGTTTGTTTCTCAACCATTCTTTGAGTTGACCTTTGAAGCTATTGAGAGTGGGACAATCCCGTATCTCAGCTGGGAGGCTGTTCCACAACGAGCTGCCTTTAATGGAAAGTACATTTTGTCCAAAAGTGGTCCGTCTACGGTGGACTTCACAGTCTCCTCTGGTTTCTGACCTAGTGCAGCGACCAGTTTCTTTTTTGTGGATGAATTCCCCTAAGGGGGGGGGGGGGGGCAGTACATGTACACATTTATAAATAAAGCACATACTTTTAAAAGACTTAAAATGGTCAAAACTCAAGAAATTGTGTTTTTCAAGGATGGTACAGTGGTGGTATGAATAAGGCTTTCTGTCAAACACCTTGATAGCTCTCTTGTACAGCTGTTCTATTGGCTTCAGGTTTGTGGCACAAGCAAACGACCAGTTTGTAAAACAGTATTCAATGTGGGATAGAATCATACAGTGGAGGTATGACTTTGCAGCATTGACGGTTAAGAAGGCTCTGATTTGTTTAACATTTTTCAAGTTGAATTTAATAGTATTTGATAATTTCTTAATATGTTTCTTAAAAGTCAAGTTCGAGTCCAGTATGACTCCAAGATACTTGAAGTGGGAGACTAGTTCTATTTCTGCTCCGTTTAAAAACACGTTGGATCCTTTGATTTTGACTGAGCATCATGCATACTGTTTTTTTTACGTTTCACTGTAAGCACATGTTGTTCAGCCAGTGTTGAACCTTGTCCAAAGCTTTTGAGAGACAAGATGAGATAATTTCAGTGTTCTTCCCGTTTACAAAGATGACCGCATCATCGGCATACATTTGCACATTCAACTCAGGACATACTTAGGCAAGTCATTCATGTACAGTGAAAACAGTAATGGTCCGAGAATG
The DNA here is from genome assembly GCA_902827135.1 of Harpagifer antarcticus. NCBI lineage: Eukaryota > Metazoa > Chordata > Actinopteri > Perciformes > Harpagiferidae > Harpagifer > Harpagifer antarcticus. The sequence continues at coordinate 156,859 of CADEHL010001024.1, forward strand.
GAACCTTGTGGAACCCCAACAGGGTTGACAAGTTAAGGGGATTTGGCACCGTTGACCAAAACACACTGTTTTCTGTTAGATAAGTAATATTTAAACCAATGTATAGAAACTGCAGAAAAATGTAAATACGTCAGCTTTGTAAGGAGCACTTGGTGGTCAACGGTGTCAAATGCCTTCCTGAGATCAAGGATGACAGCACCTACATATGGGCCCGTGTCCAACATACATTTAACATTTTCCACAAAGACACAGTTAGCTGTTTCAGTGGAGTGGTGAGCACAGAAACCAAACTGCATTGGAGCGAAACCTTTATCTAAATGTTTGGTGATTAGTTTTGACACCCATTTCTCAGCTATCTTAGAGACACAGGGGAGGATGCTGATAGGTCTATAATTGGACATCATTGCCTTATCCCCATATTTAAAGATCGGTGTCACCGTGGCCACCTTCCAGGATGATGGAAGTTCCCTCGTGCTGATAGATTGATTCACTAGCATAGTAATTGGTTTTATTACACCGTTGATATGTGTTTTTATAAAGTTGGTGTCTAAATCATCTGCATCCCTAGCCTTAGAACCTCTTAACCTTGAGATTATATTTCCTGACCTTCTACAGGTGCTCCATAGAGAGCATCCTGACCTTCTACAGCTGCACCATAGAGAGTATATTGACCTTCTACAGGTGCTCCATAGAGAGGATCCTGACCTCCTACAGGTGCACCATAGAGAGCATCCTGACCTCCTACAGGTGCACCATAGAGAGGATCCTGACCTTCTACAGGTGCACCATAGAGAGGATCCTGACCTTCTACAGGTGCACCATAGAGAGCATCCTGACCTTCTACAGGTGCTCCATAGAGAGCATCCTGACCTTCTACAGGTGCTCCATAGAGAGCATCCTGACCTTCTACAGGTGCACCATAGAGAGCATCCTGACCTTCTACAGGTGCACCATAGAGAGGATCCTGACCAGGTGCTCCATAGAGAGGATCCTGACCTTCTACAGGTGCACCATAGAGAGGATCCTGACCTTCTACAGGTGCTCCATAGAGAGCATCCTGACCTTCTACAGGTGCTCCATAGAGAGGATCCTGACCTTCTACAGGTGCTCCATAGAGAGCATCCTGACCTTCTACAGGTGCACCATAGAGAGGATCCTGACCTTCTACAGGTGCTCCATAGAGAGGATCCTGACCTTCTACAGGTGCTCCATAGAGAGGATCCTGACCTTCTACAGGTGCTCCATAGAGAGCACCCTGACTGGCTGCATCACGGCTTGGTACGGCAGCTGCACCGCCCTCAACCGTAAGACTCTACAGAGGGTGGTGAAAACTGCACAGAACATCACCAGGACGGAGCTGCCATCCATGGAGGACTTTACTCCCAGCGGCTCAGGAAGAAATCCCTCCGGATTATAAAAGACCCCCATCACCCCAGCCACAAACTGTTCAGTCTGCTGCCGTCTGGCAGGCGGTACCACAGCATCCGGACTAAAACCACCAGACTCAGGGACAGCTTCATTTCACAGGCCATAAGACTATTAAACACCTGAGATTGCATTATTTAAATTGTAATTGTTGTTTTTTATTAAAAAAAGGTATGTCTTGTAAATTGTACTGTTGAGGAACCGGCGATCTAAGTTTTTCATACATTACATAATTGCAGCGGAGTTGTGTATGTGTCATGACAATAAAACCTTGAATATTGCATAGGACAATCAAGCTAAATATGCTAGCCTCTAAAACTTGCCACATTTTCGCAATGGGGGATTGACATTCAGTTCGACAGATCAAATCTAACTTAATGGTTGAAATGACGTGCTAAAGAACAACCTTTAAAAACAAGTTTGAAATTGATAAGTATTCAATAAGACTATTATAATAGAGCCACTAGTTAGGACAGTGTACGATCACTATCAATACACTGCTTGTGTAGAATGACTTGCATGGAAATTCACTTCAGACAATTACTGTCCCCCCGTGATAACTTGGTTTATTAATGTTTCATCTACTACCTTCCTAGGGTTCAGTGCCATTTGGACATTCGGTTGCGATTCGAGCTCTGCTTTTCAAGTTAACAGTGGTCCCTTTCCGGTGGAGCTCCGTGGGACCTTATTTTGGAAAAATCATGTATTGAAGTCAATGGAGAGAGAAAGATTATCTTTTGATCCCGTTTGAATTGTGCAACGAATTACACATATGATGTTTGTCAATTTAAAAGATAATTTTGCAAGTCAACAAAATAAAAATGTGCCGTAAAACTGTGAAGTAACACATTTGTTTGTGTGAAGCGCTCAATGAACTACATCTCTGGTCTTGCATACGTCACCAACACCAAGATGGCCGTCACGTTAGCACATTTCACCTCTTTCTTTCAGAAAGAAGTGAAAAGTATTAAAAGAGGTGAAAATCCCTACAAGTCTGTCCATGTTGAGAACTGTACACACACACACACACACACACACACACACACACACACACACACGGGAAGTTAGTCGGTTCCGTAAGAGCCAGCATGCGGGACCGGCTCTACAAGGTTTCGGTGAGTGACACGAGTGTAATGTGTAACGTTAATGTCAGCTAGCTAAATTCACTCACGCGACTCTGGGATGTGTAGTCTTTCTAGTTACGTATTTTTCATAGTCTTTTATTTCAACAGTTTTAAAACAAACTGTGTCGTTTTTGACACGGAAATTATTTTTTAAGATTGACAAACATCATATGTGTAATTTGTGGCATAATTCAAACGGGATCGAAAGATAAGTTTTCTCTCTCCTTTGACTTCAATACATAATTTTTCAGAAATAAGGTCCCATGGGGCGGAAGTAGATGGGCGTGACATCGCCACTTTATTCAATAAACTCTTAATCCACATGTCTGGAAAACCCCCATATTAGCGATTTAATAGGAGAAACTTTCATAAAATGTTTTAGAACTTCTCTCAAAATAGAGAAACTGTCTTTTTCATATGTCAAAATGTTCCACACCTTCTCTTTCTAGGGACGGATTTCAACGTCAAATTGCTCTCTTTCTAGTCGTTTTTCCTGTGTAACCCGCTTGGAGAGGGGAAAAGTATTTATTTCATTTTCATGCACAGAGCAGAATTTTTACCTTAAGAAATATTTCTCATTGCAGCATTTGCTGGGACTTGAAGTCAGCAGACCCCTACCACTGCAGCTCCAGCCCCCCTGCCTCTGCCTTTTAGCTCGACTCCCTTTTCGTTTCGCCCCTAAACAGCCAGTCAGAGGCACTTTGAAGTGAAGGCAAAGGCAAATATCAAAAGAGTGAGCGTCCTCCGTGAAGAGGTGCCTTTTTATCGTGGCTATTCCCCAGTCTCGACTTGCCTCGGGCCTGCATGGCACCAGCCGGGCACATCCCGCGCTTTATCCAGGAGACACAGATTATCTCCTAATGCTTTGAAGGGGTTGCATGTGAAGAGGACAAAACAGGAGCACCTCTGCTGCCGTGACATAAATACTGATGTGGACCTCCTTTCAAAACACACCTTGGCTGTGGGGTAGCTAATGTGATTATCGCTAAGCTAAGGGCCAGAGGACACACAGCCAAGGTCTGACTGTGCAGAAGGTGTGTGAACTCAATGTTGCACTTCTTTAAAATATTTTAAGTTGTGTGGAGTTCAGAAAACGACTGTGTAATTTGAATTCCCCATGTGACAGTTTCTTCAGTTGACGGAAGTAAAGACTCAAGGTCGGTACTCGGGTAAGATTTTGAGTGTTTGAAAATATTTTCTACATTTATCTGAACACTAGAGTCATTTATAGAAGAACATCTCTGACATTAAAGGTTGTAAGTCCTTTTTTTTAGTTATTATGTATGTTTGACATTGTGGGCGTCGCCATCTTGGTATTTTTGAAAAACCAGAAGTCTCACAATAAGGCAGAGCAAAGTACAACCGATCAAACATATATGGTTGACCAAATTGTTACAATTAAATGTCATGACCTAAAACCACAGTCTGAAATGGTTTGATGTCCAAAAACCCCCCAGAGAAAGCCGTAGTAGAACAGAGAACATAAACTTGTTAGGGAAATGTTATCTATAATAAATCAAGTGAGACATTTTCTCATAGACTTCTCTACAATCGGACTTCTTTTTAAAGCCAGTGGAGATAAAGTATGCTAGTTTAAAGGGATAGTCTGGGTCTTTTGAAGTGGGGTTGTATAAGACTATAGCCGGGTTTTACCGAGAGTACATGTTGGTAGGCAGAGCCGGCCCGACCCATTAAGCGACATAAGCGGCCGCTTAGGGCCCCGCAGCCACTAAGGGGCCCCCTAGAAAAAAAAGAAAATGAGAAAAAATAAAAGATCTTTGTACACCGTCGCTGTGATAAGTATGTTTAATTAATTGTGTTAATATGCCTACTCTCAAAGTCATGTATTATATTATTGAGTCAATCATATAATACATTAACCGTGCTTTACCTGAACCTCATCATGACACTAGAGAGGACGGCAGGAATGTAATTTCCCGTGTTCAGTGAATGCAACAGAGGCAAGACACCAGACCAAACAGAGAGTTGAATGGAAATAAACATCCGTCTTATTGGCTGACAGGTACCTATGCTGTGAGCTGTGACAATGTTTAAAACAAACTGTCAGTCGGACTCAGAGTTTTTGAAGATGGACATAAGAACATATTTTCTTAAAAAAGACGACAATTCTCAAGTGGCTCACACAACAACCCCAGAGCCACCACTTGAGCCAGGTGAACAAGGTATGTACATGTCGGTAAACTTCCAAGATATGCGAACATGTAAGCAAAGCATAAATTACAGCTACGTTGATGTTACTTTGAATCGCGGGGGTAAGCTAAACCGTTAGCAAGTAGCTATAGCTAGCCAGATATATTAAATAAACACTTTGTCATACAATCTAAATGTTGTGTTTTTTAGCGTTACCTGGTGATTTCAAAGAAAGCTCTCTGGGAAATGTTGACTTACTGTTCGACATGAAGCTAGAAGCTACCTTACAGTACATAGTTGATCCGGAGTCCTGTCAGTTAAAGTGTTTCATAGTTAGCTTAGCATCAACCTAGCACTGAAATATATGGATGTTATGTGACAATATTTCTGAGAAAAAGTCAGCTGAAATGGTGGCATAGTTGTCACTGCTTTACGTGTCAACAGCATGTTTGAACGTATTAGCAGCAGTAAATGTGGCTGTTTGGCCACTGACGTTGCCATAACAACACCTGAATTTAAATTTGCAACCTCTTTTTGTGACAGATTTTTGCATGAAACGATAATTCTTCTGGATGATATTCCTATTGACAGCTAGTTTATATGTGAACATTATGAGATGGACAGCCAGAGAGAATAAATGAAAAACAGTTATGAAATACTATATGACAAAACAAGAATACAGTTTAAGTGATTTGTAAAATATCCATAAAGAAAAATCTGTTTACAGTTCTGTTTCATATGGGTGTTGAGAGATGTATCCATAGATCTCTTAATTTTGCTCTCAAAGTGCACCAGATTGATGCTTTTAATTTCAATATTTAAACAAAAATCTTCCTGCGGGAGCATGCCCCCGGACCCCCCTTAGAGGAGGTGAGGACCCCCCTAGAGGATGTTAGGTCCACGGTGTTTACATGCTTATTTATACAATATGTGTGCTTATGCTAACATCATAAGACAAAAGTTGGTTCCGTGTTGTGTGGAGTGAGAACGCGCTAGAGTGAGGGGGGCCCCCAAGCCAAAGCTCGCTTAGGGCCCCCAAAAGTCTAGGGCCGGCCCTGTTGGTAGGCATACGAAGAAGCACACAATGTGACGTACTGATGTGGGCTAAACATAGTTTTTCTAGCCACCAAAAACAAATGCCCTTCTTAAAATAATATCAGTTAGCTTCTGTCTGATCTAAACAATAGTCAACCACACCCAAACAGCAGACATGTGGCAAAAAAACAATGGATACGTGGAATAAAGAAGTTTCACAATTGAGAAAAGTTGGTACCAAAGTAAAGGTACTTTAAAGTAAATTTGAAGTGGTGATAATAGTCTGTTCTGCGCACATAAGCTGTTAGGTGGCTTTTCTTTTACGTGAATAAAAACACATTCTGCTAACAGCAGTAAAGTGCTTTGCTGTCTGTGTCTTCAAACTGAGGGCAAAATACCTAATCTCTTTAAGGCACTTCTGCATAGGCTTCACTTTTCAGACCTGGAAGTTGCTACTTGTGTCAAACTCACAGAAATGTCACCCAACCAGAGAGGGCATATGATTTTCATGGGAGGGCACACAAAACCGGCATGTGCCGCGGGCAGTATCGGCGCCAGAGATTTTCTTTTGGGGGTGCTGTGGGGTAGCTTGACGTTTCATAGAGGGTGCTCAAAAATGTAGGGTTTCCCTTTAAGGTACCGGGCGCTACAGTGGAATTTTCTACTGCAACACTCCCCACACGCACACAGTACAGCCGCGACTGTTACGAAGGCTCGATAATCAGCTCACGGCAGGGGTAATGTGCTATTTTTACAAGTGGGGGGTGGACCTAACCTCCTCTAGGGGGGTCCTGGGGCATGCTCCCCCGGGAAGATTTTTTTTAAATATTGAAGTTAAAAGCATCAATCTGGTGCATTAAGAGATCTATGAATACATCTCTCAACATATGAAACAGAACTGTAAACAGATTTACTTTTTCTTTATGGATATTTTACAAATCACTCCCCTTTTAAACTGTATTCTTGTTTTACTGTCATATAGTATTTCATACCTGTTTTTCATATATTACTATCTGACATTGCATACATCGTAGGCTTAAAGTTCACCGTTTATTTATAATTAAACAAATTAAAATACTTTTTTTTTTAATGTATAAATAAAATAAAACATGTGTATTGGGGAGGGCAGGAATGTCAAATGGGAGGTCCTGGCCCACGGCGCCGGGTCTGCACTCAACTATGCCTCCCCTTTAGCTCGACTTAGTATTTTAACATCTTTCACTTGTTGCTTTGCCTTTTGCCATTTCAAGTTTTAGCAATCTCAACTTCTTTTCTAAATTCACCAGGCAGCTGTTGAGAGATTGTTTGATTAAAACATTGTACAACATACCTGCCCAGCACTAAACCTGGAGTAAGTCTACAATAAGCTTCACAAAATTACCAGCTGGTAAACATCGCGGCACATTTGGCAGTTTTGGAGACAGATATTCACCTCGGGAGGTGGTGGGGACCAAAGACAGACCTAAAAGCTGAGTGAATGTTGGACCTTTGTTTATTTGGTCATTAGTGCTACAGACTTTAAAGATCAACTATTGTGCTAATTTCACAGGTCATTCAGGTTCATATTTGTATTCTGTGCCTCTGTGACATGTCTCCATGCTTAAATGTTCAAAAAGCTCTTTATTTTTCTCATACTGCCGGTACTACCTTGTGATTGGTCAACCGCATAGAAATGTCCTGCCCCTGGCACGTATAAGGTGTTGGAGCGCTAGCCAATAGAGCAAGTGTTACAAAGTGAAAGGAAAAAGCCTACACAGCATAATACAGCCCCTTTAAGCAATGATTGACACATTTTTAAGATAGACGGGCCCTGGTCTCATCGTTAAAAGTTTAGACAGGTACTTAAATACATCATCTTTCAACTGCTTGTCCATGTTACAGCATTTTCAGTGGACTGAAAAAACATTTGAACACCAAAAGGACACTGTTGGTTTAAAAGTTAATAAAAAGCAGTCGTTTTTTGAGTGGAAGGGAAACTGGGAAAATGTGCAGTCTGGTCTAGGATCCAGAAAGTTCTGAACCAAACGAAGAACAGAGGAGCAACCATTAGCTCGCTCCAAAGTTGTATGCCAATCCCAAACAAGCCTTTAAAGAGCCCAAACTCAAGTGAAAGTTTCAAGACTATTTGACATATCAAAAATGTCAAGCTCCGCTGAAGCAGCTTTAGTGGTTTATTATCAATAGCATCAAATATTGTAATATGGGTCATTGTGGCAAGATCAGCTTTTACAAGATGGCTGTCAACAGAATCCCTTGGGTGGGTATTTATTGTCTAACTTTGCAAGCTAATATATAAACGTGCGTATTCCTAACATGGGTTATTAATCTACACACAGAATAAATACACGACTTGAGTCGAATAATCGATTCTGAATCTTCGATTTGGACATGGCAGAGTTTGTAAATTCTTGATAGCAGTTGCTAAGGAGGATCAAGGGACTATTTGTACTCGTATCAATCCACAGAAAGAAGTCCGGTAAGTTAAATGTAAGCTATGGACAAAAACATTCGTTTTCCCAATCAGAAAACACCATACAATACTTTTTGATACTAATTTAAATGTTTTAAATATGTGTAGAGAGAACAAAACTTTGGATTAACGATTGCTAAAATGTCCCCAGAAAAGAAAAGATGTTAAAACCAATGACCATCAGAGAAATCAACAGAAAAGTCAGACAGGAGGTAATGCTAAAGCGAACAGCAGAAGAAGACATTGATGGGAACACGGTATGGACTCCGTTTAAAGACTGGTTAGCGTAAAAGAAAGCCGTTGGTACACAGTGGAGCAATTTGATCATTCTTAAATCTATATTGTGAAGTCTTCAGATGATTTAGTATGTATCCGTGTAATAAGCGATACATACCTACTTATATCATATTAATGTCTTGGACTTGATATAATTAAACCGAATCAATTTATGGAATTTATATTTCTATATTGGTTTGGTGACACACAGAAGTAAAACTAAAATAAAGGATACCTGAATTTACATTTTTAAGTGCATTTAATATAAAGATGACAAACAGAGACAGCTGTAGCTTGAATACAGCATAAGAGAAAAAACAGACATACAATTATAAAATAAAATAAATAGAAAGTGATAAAATAAACAAAAAAAGAGTCTTCAAAAAATAAATATGTACACTGACGCAGCACTCCTTAGACACAGATACTTTGTTAAAAGATATTTAAAAACGTGGATGGCTGTTAAGAGAACTAGCGCTTAAGAACTTGAATTCCTCTCAACTGAATCTCTTAAATGTTAAAATAGAAGCTTTATAAAAGCTGGAAACTATCTCAAGATTAAATGTTAAAAGGCAGGTTAATTACAATCACGGGTAATAATATAAATCAGGTGAAATCAAGCCCACTACGATAAAACAACATGTCAGTTATTATAAAGGACTCTTCCAGAGTAAGGTAATTAAAAAAACAACACAAAAAAGGAAAGAGGTTTAACTTGTAACTAAATAGACCACAACACACACAAAGAGCTTAACAACCTGCATTTGTTAAATAGAAATACCTGAACGTCTACGATTAAATGTGAACCAACTTTCCCCAAGCACATGAAACAAGTATAGAGCGACAGACGGGATGTTCACTTGCTCCATAGTTAGTGTTAACACTGCAAAAAAGGTAACTCAACTGGAAGCTGAACAGATGACGGATTAACCGAAGATGTGACAGTTGAAGTATGTAGACAAGGTAATCCAATTACAAGCACAGATAAAAAGCAGAGCATCCTTCATATTTAAGAGTAGATTAAGCCTGTAGCATGGCGGCGTACCGTTCCAGTTAGCTGCTAGCGACAGCGTTGTGCATGTTTGGAAAGATGCACCAAACTGCCTTGTAAGGTGCACATTTCTACCAGCTGAATGGTACGTTCCAGGTTGATGAACAATTGGTCTATTGTTCTAACCCTTCTCCGTCCAAGCTATGAAGCACTTTAACAGTAGCTGGATCATTTTGACCAAGTTAGACTCGCACAGGTCTCTTAGTGGCAGTCAAAGGCAAAGGAAGTGAATACAAAAAAGAGTGTGTGGCCCCTTGTTGGTGCTCAGTGTCTCAGATGAGGTGGGTGGTTGATCGGCTGAAGGTGTGGTACTTCCTCTCAAACATGGAATGCAGGTTGACCATGGAGGGGGAATGGCGGGCCTGTAAATAGGAAACAGAGGAACACATAAGAGAAATAACAGTGTGTGTGTGAGGCAGCTGAGAAGAACATGTTAATACCATAGACTGTACAGGACTGTCTCAGAAAATTAGAATATTGTGATAAAGTTCTTTATTTTCTGTAATGCAATTAAAAAAACAAAAATGTCATACATTCTGGATTCATTACAAATCAACTGAAATATTGCAAGCCTTTTGTTATTTTAATATTGCTGATTATGGCATACAGCTTAAGAAAACTCAAATATCCTATCTCTAAATATTAGAATATCATGAAAAAGTATACTAGTAGGGTGTTCAACGAATCACTTGAATCGTCTAATTAACTCGAAACACCTGCAAGGGTTTCCTGAGCCTTGAAAAACACTCAGCTTGGTTCAGTAAACTAAATCACAAGTATGGGGAAGACTGCTGATCTGACTGCTGTCCAGAGGACCGTCATTGACACCCTCCATCAGGAGGGTAAGACACAAAAAGAAATTTCTCAAAGAGCAAGCTGTTCACAGAGTGCAGTTTCAAAGCACATCCACAAAAAGTCTGTTGGAAGGGGGAAATGTGGCAGGAAACGCTGCACAACCAAGAGAGATGACCGCAGCCTTAACAGCATTGTGAAGAAGAGTCGCTTCCAGAATTTGGGGGAGCTTCAAAGACAGTGGACTGAAGCTGGAGTCCAGGTATCAAAAGTCACTGTTCACAGACGTGTCCGGGAAATGGGCTACAATAGCCGTATTCCCATGGTCAAGCCACTTCTGAACTCAAGACAACGGAAGAGGCGTCTGACTTGGGCTAAGGAAAAGAAGCACTGGACAGTTGCACAGTGGTCCAAAGTCCTCTTTTCAGACGAAAGCAAGTTTTGTATTTCATTTGGAAGTCAAGGCGCCAGAGTCTGGAGAAAGGCTGGAGAGGAGCAAAATCCAAGTTGCTTGAAATCCAGTGTGAAGTTCCCACAGTCAGCGATGGTTTGGGGAGCCATGTCAGCTGCTGGTGTTGGTCCACTGTGTTTCATCAAGCCCAGAGTAAATGCAGCTGTGTACCAAGAGATTTTAGAGCACTACATGCTTCCGTCTGCTGAAAAGCTCTATGGAGATGAGGAATTCATTTTCCAGCATGATCTGGCACCTGCCCACAGTGCCAAAACCACCAGTAACTGGTGTACTGACCATGGCATTACTGTCCTCGATTGGCCTGCAAATTCCCCTGACCTGAACCCCAGAGAGAATATGTGGGGTATTGTGAAGAAGAAGCTGAAAGACACCAGACCCAACAATGCTAATGAGCTAAAGGCCGCTATTGAAGCATCCTGGGCATCCATAACACCTCAGCAATGCCACAGGCTGATTGCCTCCATGCCACGCCGCATTGATGCAGTAATCCGTGCAAAAGGATTCCCAACCAAGTACTGAGTGCATTAATGGACATTTTCAAATGTTTGATTGTGTTTTGCTGTTATAAATCTTTTTTTTTTTACTTGGTCTGAGGAACTATTCTAATTTTTTGAGATAGGATTTTTGAGTTTTCTTAAGCTGTATGCCATAATCAGCAATATTAAAATAATAAAAGGCTTGCAATATTTCAGTTGATTTGTAATGAATCCAGAATGTATGACATTTTTGTTTTTTTTAATTGCATTACAGAAAATAAAGAACTTTATCACAATATTCTAATTTTCTGAGACAGTCCTGTATATATAAATGGACGTAGTGTCCGTGACGTCACCCATAGGATTCTGCAGAGTTGCCGTGAAGCCCTTAGGAGGCGGAGTCGGCCACTAACGGCTCGACTGTGACGTCGGAGTCTAATCCCGCCTGCTCCAAATAAGGGCAAAGAGGCGGAGCCGAGGCGGGACCTGCTGCCTCCGAACTGGAAGTAAACAGAGCTAGCTCAGGCTAAGAAGCTAAGCTAACATGAAATACATGCATACCAAGTTACTGCTAACAGTGTAGTTCCCCGATATATAAACGTTACATAATCAAATGAGACAATCTGCAAGAGAGTTAGCTATATTTTTGTTATTCTTAATGCTTGCCATTCACACGTTGAGAAAAGACGGACTCCACCGCCCGGACCTAACGGAGCCGCAGTGGGCTAGCTCCGGGACGCCGGCTGGAGCTAGCCCCCTGCGGCTCCGTTAGCTCTGGCGGCCACCACTGGGATAATTGGGTCCCCTATTAACATTTTCTCCCGTTTAGCATTATGGGTGTCATAGCCATAGACTATAAAAGTCTCACCCAAGGCTGAATCATAAACTAAAATGTATATGTATGCATAAAGGGTTACGTCCTTAGCTGGCTAATAAGTAACAAGCTAAGCTACCAAGCACACAAACACCTGCGAACGGGGTTAACATGTATAATATTATCATTTTAGACTTCTTGGAAGTTCTGTTAGTACATTCAAGAGCACAGCACGACATTTTAATTATCTGGTATTTGTAACAATATTCCCTAAAAGGCACAATCACCACGAACACGGCTAAAGCTAAAGGCTCAAGTACAGTACTATGACTAACTAACGTTGTAGCCTCTATGGTTGTAGCCTAGCAGAGTGAACAAATTGCTGTTAGCTGACAGCTAATTTTATTAACGTGTGAATGACAAGCATTAAGAATAATACAAAATAGCTAATTATCTTGCAGATTGTCTCGTTTGATTATGAATGTAACGTTTATATAGTGGAACTACACTGTTTTATCAAAAACCCAAAGTGCCACGCAGTGACTTGGTATGCATGTATTTCAGCAGGAAATGTGCAACCTAGATGACATTTACCAACACAGACTATATAGAAACATTTGTAAAAGTTGTTCGTTACTAAGCGAATATGGCATTAACCCTCCTGTTGTCTTCGGGTCAAATCTGACCGATTTACTACTTTCATCAATCATGTTTTACATTTGATTGCATTAAGGCTTTATGATATCCTTCACAGTACACATTTGAACAATCCAATTATGGATGATTTAGTCAACGTTGTATGCCGGGAACGAGGAGCGGTGACTGCAAGCTGGGTTGTTAGCGTAGACTGTGTTGTTAGCATAGGTTGTTAGCTTAATACTGAGAGCATGTTAGCTTAGCTTCTTAGCCTGAGCTAGGTCTGGAACGTCACGCGTCACGTGTACGTTAATATTGCACTTTGAAAACTAAATTCAGTTTGATGACCTTTACTTATAAAATGGGTAGGGCTGATATGAAGTTAATAAAATACTAGCGATGTAACAATATACTGAATATCGCCGTAAATAAACGTCAAAATACCGTCGTGAGACTGACACGATGGTATCATGCCGTGTGTGCATGCACCTCGCGGGAGCGCGCACAGCGTAAAGCAAAACCTCCCAGACATGTATTGATCTGTACGGCACAGTACGGTTTGGAAACTATATCATTTCCTTTTGGAGGGCATGCTAACACGGCATAACACCAGAGCCTCGCTGCGGGGAAACGTTGGCGCTGTTCCGAGTTTGTTCTAATCTGTCAAAATGACTGCTTTCACATTTTTCCGTCATTGTTAAATAAAATATTCGGTTAACGCGACCACTGCTGTCCCAGCAACACCAGTACCAGCAACACCAGTACCAGCAACATCAGTACCAGCAACACCAGTCCCAGCAACACCAGTACCAAGCGAGAGAGTTCTTTCCAGAGCGGGGGATATTGTAAACGCCCGAACATCCCAGCTTACCTGGAAATGTGGACATTCTCATATTCCTAAAAACCTGTCTGATGATGCCGAGTGAGCGACGAGTGAGTTTGAGTTACTTGAGAAACTAAAGTGAAACTTGATTTATTTTATTGCAGGGTCTGATTATTAAATGTTTATTTGTGAGATGCAGTGGCTCAAAGAAAATGCCTGCTTTGTTTGGTAGAACTATCGGTACAAAAACACTGGTTTTCTTGTTCCAGTCTGTTACTGTCACTTTGTTTTTGACAATACTGCTATCCTACTCAAATGCTGTGCAAATCAGATTTATTATTTAATAAAGAAACATTTTCCGAGTAAAAACAATTTTTATTAAAAATATATATATATACGATATTATCGTACCGTGAGTTTTTGGTATCGTTACATCCCTGTAAAATACCACAATATGTTTGATCCAATACAATATGGACATTACCCTGATATTGTAGCATCAACTATTGGAGCTTTTCAAAATATTTTTAAAATAAGATAATAATAATCATCGTCTTGTGGATGTAATGACTTGGCATGTTGAGACAAAAGACAAGTCGATTCTGACAATAACATCAATTTAAAGTAATGCAGGTAGGTCTCATATTATAATATTGATATATTGCTCATAGGGTTGGGGAGTAATGGATTATATGTCACGGGATTACATTATCATGATACCAAAAACTGTAACTGGAACAGTTAATCAGATGACTGACATTTATAAAAATTGGGGATTACTAGCAGGAATTTGAGAAAAACCTAAAAAGAGCATGTACTGTTCTGTAGGCTAATACTCAAAGAGTGAATCTATACGCCTACTGCCTGAATCTGCTTTATGCTTTTCACTTTCTTTGCTTCATTTGATCTATTTTTAATTCAGTAGGTGAACCTATATGTTCATAAAATAGTTCAGATTTTATTTCTGCTTTTTTAAACTGTAGTATGTGCTCATGTGTTTCAGTGTATAGGCTGCTGCCTGAATATGCTGAATGAAAGGCAGCTTTTCTATCAATAAAATCGTTTTCTATCCTAAATATATTTCATACTCAGATAAGGATACTGATTACACTATCTCACAGGTAACATTGTGTAACAGCATACAGAAAATATACCGAAACACATTGGAGGACCAGCTCTCCTATTTGAATCAGGAAATTACCACCATCCCAACTCCCTTGAAATGCACACTTTAAAAATGCCTTCGCAACAAGATCGGTTGTAATGTGAGCCATCTAGTTCAGAGTGTGTGTGTGTGTGTGTGAGATAAGGTTGGTTAATGTGCCACAGTCTAATTTGAATTGCTGAGCACACAAAGAAACACGCTGTTACTTCATACTCGTTTAAAGTAAAATGCTTCAATCTGGTGCTCTTTAAGCAGAATTACTAGAGACTAGATCTAGGGGGTACAACTCTAAACACCCATATGAAAAAGATCGGTTTACATTTTAATAATTAAATAAGTATGTGAACATAACCCATAGCCAATAACAAATACATATTTTTGATGTTCATTCATATCTTATTTTACTATTTTATTTATGATTATTTTTGTATCTCTCCAGTTTAAAACGATATGTTTGGTTTGCTGTCCTATAGTATACATTGAAATGATTTCAAACCTGTTTTATCCCAATAATTATAAAGGAGTGCCTTGGAGATATGTGTTACATAAATTGTGATCAAACCGTTTGAGACCCACTGAGATAACTTAGACTAAAGTGAACTATCTAAACACTCAGAGTCCTTTACCTCACTGAGCTGTAGTTATCAGCCTCAGTCTGACTGGAGAGGACTCTCCTCCACATCATTGTAGAAACATCTTCTTCTTCCGTTAGAGCAGCTAGCACCAGATGCTAATAACAACAGCGCCCTCCCTTTCTCCCTCTCTCCCTCGCTCGCTCCCACGCTCACTCGCACTTTGGCTGTGAGCTGCGGTTGCCAGATAAGCCAACATCCCCCATTTTCATCACTTACAGCGCCCATCGTACAGGGCAAATGAAAAGTGTAACCAGGGGGGAAAAGGGTGTTACATTTACTTAATTATGAATGTTGTTACATCAAGGCCGAACATTAGGATGAGCACCAACGGTCAAAACTATTTTTTTCCCTCCCAGAGCTGTCAGCGCAGCGCCTCCACAGATCTGGCGCCCTAGGCGAACATGGTTACGCTGTAGGAAGTGTAGGTACAACGCTACATTTCCCGCCCCGCCGCAGTCATACAGTAGGCTACGGAGAGCGGCGAGAAACATTTCCTCAGGCATCGAAAAGCGGAACCGAAATTCACAAGTCTAATTGATGCCGTTGGAATCGAAAGGTTGGAACCGGTTCATAACTGGAACCGGTTCTCGGTATCCAACCCTACCTATATTTCACCATGAAAACCACAACCGCTGCACTCTGTGAGGAATAAATCTAATTTCTTACAAATATCTTTCTAGTGTTTGAAAAGATGACCTTTATTAATTCACTTGTGTATTACAGTTCATGCATATTTATTTATTTTTTGGACCTGTTTTTGGTTAGGTGCATGAAATAAGGTCTGTGATTTACACAAGCTTAAGATACTTTCCTGTTTGCTTTACGAGATAAAATGTCAGTAAATACCCCACTGGTGAATGTCCGAAGCTTCAATGTTCCATTACATTTCATTTTAATGTGTATTAGATAACTAAACTTCACTACACCAAACATTAGCCACCTTTAGCTTAGCGATGTTGTGACTGTGTAGTTCCTTTATAGCCTAAAGTTGTCTATTTACTTCGGAAGATTGTCCTTTGTTTCAATCATTATTGAGGTAGTGTTAATGTGCGGAGGATAACCTTGCGACCAAAACATGTCATTATTCGAAACGGGTGTTAACATCAGAGCTTGGTTCCTTTGATTTTCGGAATGTAATGCTTTTTGTCGAGGGAGCCTATAGCCGCTTTCACAACAAGTACTTTGCGGTACTTAGTCCCCCCCGAACTCTTTAGTCCCTGGAACTGTCCTGTAGATCGCGTTCACACCGGAATAAGTCCCTGGGGGAGGATTATGCAAATGAAGCCGCTGACGTCACTTCTTCTTCTTCTGCTTTGGGTTTACTGGCAGGCCGCAAACAACTTCACGGCGTATACTGTCACCCGAAGTCCCCGGCCGGAAGTCCTCGGAGTTGGGGACTGGGTAGCGTCTTCCGAGTAAATCGCCAGAAGCGCCGACACCTCCTAATCACTCCACCGCTCCCCGTTAGTCTCTCTACGTTGGTGCGCTGGGCTAATGCTAATAATGCTAAGGCGAGCAAATAAAAGGGCGGCTTCACAAAACCTTTTGGAGTTTTACGGGGCGTGGTTTGGAATTTGCTCAGCCAATCAGAAATTGATAGTGTGGCCGACACACCCACGAACCATTTCCTCCCCAGGAAAGTACCACCTCTCTAGCAGGGGTGAAAAGCTTCACACAAACTAGGTTCTAGTTCCAGATCTGCAAAAAGCAGTTAAAGGTGGTACAAATACTGCATGACCTGTCAGCACCAGCTCAGATGAGAGGTCAGCCTGTCTCCCATGAAGACTGACATTTCAATTCAAGCGAGCTGTCTTTGAGTAAACTAGCCAAAGCATCCAAAACCAAAGGCTTGACATTTGGATTCTCACCCTTGATATTTTCTTCAAATGGAAGTTACCGTCGTAGTCCTTGAAGTTCTTACTATAATAAAGACACGTACTAGGACTAGAAACACCTCACAGGAAAATAAATGTTATATATATATATATAATGGGATGCTTTCAAAAGGGGCCTCCCTCCCCCTGAAGAAAACAGGACTCAATCCGTATGAAATCTCTTTTATGTCCCAGCTCTACACCAACTCGTTTACACCATTCTGAATACATCACAATATTAATAGCAACCACTTAGTGAACATTCCCAGCCACCACCGACCGTTAGTCACCCGTGTGATTCCAAGGAGCAGCCATATTCCAAATCAACCCTTAAAATCTCTGCCCTGTGAACCTGATCTCAAATGGGGAGAAGCCCTACAACATGTTCTAACCCCCTTTTATCTAGACCATTATTAATCTAATCCATTTTATCATAGGGTCTAAGCTTCTGAGGAGTTGATTTGGGACAGGATATGCACCCTATGGTGATTGGATGTTAAAAAGGCCAACATACAGAGCAGGTAGAAATGATTAATTTTAAATTAAAAATGTTTTATTGGTGCACCCCTACACCAGAATTATGTTTGCTCACATCAGAGTCCAGAGTTGGGTTTAGCGCTGGTTTAGAGCAGAGTCTCCCTGCGAGGACTGGTCACGGTAGCCTTGCATGGGTCCAGGGGGGCTTGGGGTTCCCTGCCTTTGACATAAATGGGCTGCTGAGCTGGGAACCTAGGCTGGAACCCTACGGAGGGGAGGTGTCTGTACACAAGCTGGCTAGACTTTGGGCGGGAGTTTGGGACAGCTGGAATGGAAGCGGAGGTTGGGCGTACTGAAGAAGACTGTCGGGAAGGGGAGCGGCCTGACTGAGCTCGTGCTGGTTGGGATAATGGAGCATGGAGAATGGACCTGGATTCTCTGGTACTCGGGTCAAACTTGGGACTTTGGCTGCTATCAGGGGCAGCGTTACGGACGGGGCTATGTGCTGGGCTGCAGGGGGTACAGATACAGACGGGGACCCTGGCTCGGACGGGAGGGTGGTCCAGGGAGTTAGAGCGCTGCACAACTGCACTGCTCTTGGCAGAATCGCTCAAACTGAACGTGGAGGTAGAGCGACACATCTAGAGCACATGACAGAAGGGAGAAACATGGAGCAGGCATTTACACATGAGACATGCAGAGAATATACATGCTACAATTAAAAGAGAAAGTATATCCTTTAAATAAAAAACAGAAATGACTGCTTTAAAAAAAGGAATAAGAGGCAAAGGAGAGAAAGGAGAGAAAGATTAATTAAAGCTTTATGTTTGAGCAAAGCAGGGGGGGGAAATGTAATTATGGAAATACATCTTGATGGGCCAATAATGTATTTCTAAAAGGAAAATGCAAAACCTGCCCTACCCTGTTAAATTGTTAAACAGACTTTAAAGAAAGTTCTAAAACGTAAACCCTTAGGGTTTTTGGTTGGATGCAGTATTTATAGCTGTCACTCAACTACTCTGTTTGTAATGAAGAAGTGCTAGAAACATAATAAAGAATGCTTCCTATTTTAGCCATGGACCTGCATTTATGCACCTGGCCACCCCCGATTGTTGCTGGTAATACCCAATAGTACCCAATAGTTTTTTTTATTTTTACATGCAATAAACTTGCCTGCCAGAATCAATCTTAAATACATCTACAAGGCCAAACACGCAATGCATTTACATTTGTGCATCATGGAGCAATAAAGGTAATACAAAAGTGGAGGTAGTATTTTAATGTTGTGAAAATTGCAGAAATGTTTATATTCCTCAACTTTTAACCTGTTAAGCCCGGCAGCCCCCGCTGTGAAACTGTGTCTCAGGTAGGGCTGCTCAATTAAATCGTATTTTAATCGCAATTACGATTATGGCTTGCAACGATTACGAAAACAACGTAATCGAAATATAACGGTAATTTTTTTTTAATCATTATTAATTTTTTTCTCTTTTTTTTGGAAATTTTTATTTGTATTGGTTTTTCAGTTGAGTTATACTTAAAGTTCAGGGTAATCAACTGTTAAATACATACTGTTAAAAAGAAATGATGTTTTAAAATCGTTTTTAATAATCGTGATATCAATTATTGACCCAAATAATCAAGATTATGATTTTTGCTATAATCGAGCAGCCCAAGTTTCTAGCAAAACATTTTTAAGAGATGACATGAGCAGCCAGCAGTTGCCATGGTGACTAAAACATTTTTATTTGGTCTTAAATTGTAGTTCAACATTTATTTCCTGTTACTTCTGGACTATGACGGTGGGCCAGCCTTCAACGTTTAACTTAGTGGAATATGTTTTACCAAAATGTTGGCTATATGTTAAGGAGGTTTCAGGTTGTGACAATGCACTGCAACATGTTTGTTGATCTTGTGTATTGGTATTTATTATTTTGATATTATTTAGTTAAATGTAGATATGAATGTATAATTTATTTTATATTGGTTTTTCAGTTGATTACCCTGAACGTATTATTCAACAGTTAAAAAGTTCAAATTATTATTTGTATTTGTTTTAAAGTTCAATAAATAAATGTTTTCAAAGTCAATGAAAAATCGCATTTAATAATCGCAATTACAATTATTGACCCAAATATTCGAGATTATGATTTTTGCCATAATCGAGCAGCCCTAGTCTCAGGGCTTCTTAATATTTAACAACCTATTAATGTGTCATACCCACTTAACGGGAAGAAACTCAGCTAACTGACGATATGAACCATTTTTACCGAAACCAAACACAACTCTAACGCAGAACCTCTGAATTAGCAATAAGCTAAAAAATGCTAACGCACTTAGCACAGAACTCACGGTAGAAATACTTTATTACAAGCTAGCAAGCTGAGATTCCACAGATTCTAGGGGTATAAGTATCATCACTGAGCGATCAAAACTCACGGCAGGGGAAGCAAACCCAGACATCACACAACGTAGCTTTACGGGACTTTACGGGAAAATAAGTTGCTGTTTTCTGATCAAAAGTTGTGTTCAATGGCATTAAAACGCATAGAACGCTGCTGAAGGTTAATCCAATGTCTCTGTGTCACTTTGAGATGATTACATCATTCCATTTTTGTCAAAAACTGAGATTTCATATTAGCTGTTATTAGCACTATTAGAGCTACAACCCAGCTTCCGGTGTTGGGCATTCTGGCTACACATTACTCATTCACCAATGGGTAATGTTTAGATGGATTTTTAGGAACTTCCCATCGATTCTATTGGCAGTTCAAAAGTGGTGTCAATTATCAAAATCGACCGAGGGGGGCTAGCGATGTGGAAAATGACCCAAATGACCCAAGAAGCGGTTTATTTCTTCTAAATTTCTCTAAAAAGGTCAAATTTCACTTGTTTTGCATCAATTTTGATACAGGGTACTTATATGTTATAGTTTGGATTCCTAAAGCCTTTAGTCTATCCCATCATTCAAGGGTGCTTTTCACTGAGTAATGTTTTTTTTTGGACGGACACTATAATTTACATTTCTTTTTTTACTATGTTCAATCTGAACTTACTTTAAAATAAAAAAATTCTATATTGATTCTGACTTTTCTACATTCAACTCACAGGTTTATCATTGCTTTGAGAAAACAGATTATTCATTTACCCCTTTGATTCAGTGAAGTTATAGTCATTTGTTCTGGGAATGTAATTTTCGAGCCTGAGGCCTGAAAAACAGGCTCAGGGCTAAACTGGTTAACCTACAGTATTTAGAAAAGTATGGAAACAAAGGATGTAAATTGCTAAAATAACAAATAAATAACGGTCCTGAAATGCTTTGCTATGTCCTTCTTTTTATTAAGCCGGATCAAAACAACCAAGACTCACTAAAAGCTGGTTCATCATCGATTGACCGAGTGATCAATCGCCTGGTTTCTCAGCAGAGATAGAAAGAGTAGAAATTAAGTTAGGAACAGATATACGGAAAGATACTTTGAATAGATTAAAACCTTCTAATAATTGTGTTATGATGTTGATCATAAAAGAAAAAGGAAATTAAAGAAGACTTTTAATCACTATGAACTTGGACATGAGAGAGCATCGTGTGTTATCGTTCATGTAACAGAAATACTTACAGCCAGAGTGGCGCTGCTGCCGATGTGGTTTTCACAACTCAGCCTTTTCTCATCAGGAGTGTTGTTGGCCATGAACGCCCTCTGGATCACACGCTTGGGGGTCTTAGTGAAGGAAAACGCCCTCGTCACCTAGAACACAGATACACACAGAATCTTAGCAATGCGTATTGTATTTAAATATTCGACGGGTTAGTTGAATATTGGATTCCAGAGGTGGGACCAAGTCATTGTTTTGCAAGTCTGAGTCAAGTCTCAAGTCTTTGCGCTCAAGTCTGAGTCAAGTCTTGCTCTCAAGTCCAAGTCGAGTCTCAAGTCTTTGCGCTCAAGTCTGAGTCAAGTCTCAAGTCTTGCTCTCAAGTCCAAGTCGAGTCTCAAGTCAGGATGGCCAAGTTCAAGTCAAGTCCAAGTCCTAAACTTTGACAAAACGAGTCATAAACAAGTCATTATGTGTTTTTCACCAAATGTAATGACATCGATCAACAGAATAATACTTAATAATCAAACTGCTCTTTATTAGTCACATTAATAATTTAATAATCAATTTTCTCTCTGCTGGTAAAGTAACGTGTTTTTTTCTATTTTAAGAGGGAACAGTAAGGTAAGGCTACCGTGACGGTTTGATTCAGAAGGAGTTTAATGTATAAGATCCCTGATGTTGAGGTAACCAGAATGTGTATTTCCACTGTGTACAACATGTTATAAGGGACCCACAATCTATCTTTATGCATTTAAATCCGTCTCTCCGTCGCTCTGTGCAGCTGGCCTGTACCACTACACCTGCTGTGCCCCCCACCCTTCTTTCACATAATGGTATGATCCTAGTGTGTCCTCGCATATGATTGGCCGCATGGTGGCCCAGCTAAATAAAGACCCCCCCCCCTGCCTGCAAGGATTCTCAGCAAGAGTAGGAGCTGCTGGAGATTCTGCTCTCCCTCTATGGTTCTCCCCAACGCAAGTCTTCTCTTCTAGCGGCAGCTCGCAATCGGTGTGTTGGAGACCTCTGAATTAAATGATCAAGTCACCTCAAGTCAGAAGGCTCAAGTCCAAGTCAAGTCCCGAGTCATTGGTGTTCAAGTCCAAGTCGAGTCGCAAGTGTTTTGTGATTTTGTCAAGTCGAGTCTCAAGTCATCAAAAAGAAATGACCAGTTTGCGACTGCCATAACTTGAAGCTCTGTAGGCCCAATTACGTGTAAGGTGGGAGCAGTACTCAGATCTTGTACTTGAGTGATATAGAAGTACCAGAGTGTAGGAATACTCTGTTAGAATTAAAAGTCCTGCATTCAAAATGTTACTCAAGTAAAAGTACAAAAGTATCAGCATCAAAGTAGTCGTTGTGCAGATTGGTCCATTTCAGAATAATATATATGATATTTTTTATAATGATTGATCATGAAAGTGTTCTCAAAGCTGGTGAAGGAGCAGCTAGTCTGAATGGCTTTGTAGACTTCAGGGTAGCTGGTGGATTTACTCCAGGTGGAACTAAAGTCTGATTTAACACTTGATTATATTTCACATCAGTAATCCAAATCTGCAAAGGTATTAAATAAATATAGTACCATAAACGAATACACGTACCATATGTACCTCTGAATTGTAGTGGAGTCCAAGTTCAAGTAGCAAAACTTGAAATACTTCAGTAAAGTACAAGTATCCCAAAATGTACTTAAGCACAGTCAGGGGTAGACATTAAGGGTAAAATGCCACTGGCCCTCCGGGCTGGTGGAATTGTATTATCACTGGCCCCACCATTGTAACCACTGGCCCCACCATTGTACCCACTGGCCCGGAGCATATGTCCAAAAAAAATCGACTTATAATGAAGAAAATTAACACATTTGTTGCAATAGTAATGTATGCATTAACTACATTACTACTTGTACTACAACATTTGAATCAGTTCTTCCTCATTTTCCTCAATTGTTCATATTTGGTTATTAAAATAATGATATTTTGGTCATTGTTAAAAAATGTCTGCTATTATTATGAGTATTATTATTTGTATAATGCGCTTTCTGCCTTCCTGTCATTAGGAGTTAGACATGTAATGGCTATGCAATAGATTTGATTAGAACCTTCATTATCAAATCAAATTTTATTTATATAGCACATTTATAAACGATTTTTGGTGGAGCCAAAGTGCTGTACATATAATAAAAATAGCCTACAGTAGAGACACTTTACAGCAAATACAACAGCACAGATTGTTCAGAATATCAGTATGAGAAAAACGACACCCTCTATCCTTAGACCCTCTGTCCTTAGACCCTCTGTCCTTAGACCCTCACATCGTACAAGGAAACACTTCCAGAGAAAACCCACAGTTTAAAGGGAACATGGGAGAAACCTCAGGGAGAGCAACAGAGGAGGGATCCCTCTCCCAGGACGGACAGACGTGCAATAGATGCATTGTGTAAATCGAAGAGATAATACTTTAGAATATTACAATACAGTTTAGGATAATAATAATTAACCTAAACTGCTGGGACATTTCCCTATAGCAAATACCTTTATATTTTCTACTCTTCACTTACTTGTCAGCATAGGTCGGCATTGATGTACAGAGCCGACAGAAGACCTTATATTGGCATCATATTGAGAGGTGCAGTGATGCGTCCTAAAACCAGGTAGTAAGCTGCTGGTTCCCTCGACAAAAAGCAATGGGATTTCTCCAAAGGGTTTTGGAAAATAGCTGGAAATAAGGTCTGTGGAAAACAAACCTGTTTGATAAATGCACATTTTGTTCAGCCGGATAATCTCCACATGTCTACCCTACTTTTATCATTTTCGAATCATAAATCTAATCTAAGATAAAGGGTTTTAGGACGCGTCACTGCACCACTAGAAGCCAACTCCATCGATCAAGCTGAAACTTTCTCTCCCTCTTCTTCTCATGCTCCCTGTCACTCTCCTTTAACTCCTCCGGTGACTTTCTTTTATTTGAAGATTGTTTTTTGCACGGTGCTTGGCCGGTTACCGCTGGTATTAAAAACATTTTGGCGAATGGTTAGGTGGCGCGATAGTCTGTAGTGAAGGAGCGCGCTCCCGCTCACAGGAGCCTGCTCGCGCTGCGCGCCGCAGCAAACAGCTGTTTGCTTTTCACCCAACAAAGACAACCAACTCACGAAGCGCTATGTTGTAGCGTTAATAAACGAAACAATTTAATTGAATTGCTAGTCAAAATACCGATACCACAGGACAATTGTTTTAAAGCAATATTTTTAGTGCCCCGAGCGGGCAAGTGGAAAGTACGTTTTTATTTTTTTTTTATTTTTTTTTTTATTTTTTTTTATTTTATTTTTTTTCCCGGGTCGCCGAGGGTGCTGGCGTTGTTTGTTCGCCGCCCCTCCGCCCAAATATAGTTATTTAGTCCAGATCAGAACCTCTCCTGTCTGGCTCTCTACTTTTTAAACGTCAGTCATTAGCAAATAATAGCAGCATCTCTATCTCAAATCGACACAGATAAATGTGTTGTCATCTCCTACCTGCTGGCTTTTTCCTGCTCACCGGTCCCTAGCCCGCTAGCCCGCTAGCATTATCGGACCTAGCAGGCTCCTCGGCTCCCTGAAGTCTGCTGAGCTAACATTTCTGTCTCCACCCCAACTCCACCCTAACTCCGCGACTCGTGTGGGTCTTCCCATCCCGCTGCGATAAGCCGGCTTCCCCGCTGACATCGTCTCTCCCTGCCGCCTACAGCCGGCGGCTATCAAGCTAGCTATCAAGCTAGCTAACCAGCTAGTAGGCTAGTCACCCGGCTCCCACTCTGCACCAGGCTGTCAGCACCTCCTACGATTCTCCTCTGGAAACCACTGGAATTATTCTCTTGATATGCTGTGGATTATAATTCTCATTTTATCTGGACTCACACCGCTCCTTCTTCCACGGTCATCCGGCTCCTGGTCTCTGCTGCCCGGGTCCCCAGCATTAGCTAGCTCCGTGCTAGCGCCACTTCACCGGATCATGCCGCCGCTCTACTCCCTGTCAGATCTCCGCTCCTTCAATAACCGCCTGCGTCCGGACTGCATGGACATCCTCGCGGATTATGAAATACTCCGCAAACGCCGTCCTTCACACAGAGGCTCTGGCCGTAAGTTTTTATTTCATTCCACGTCTCCACACTCCATCCCGTCCATTCGGTCCTGTCACACGCCATACTACGCCATCACAACAAACAACACGTGAATCTGACCAATCTCCTTCCACTCCCCCGGTCCACACAACCCCCCCCAATGCAACGCCACCTCAGAGCAGCCCTGCTCAACACACGCTCCATCCACAATAAAAGCCACATTCTGAATGAATTCATTAAAGACAATAACCTGGACTTTCTGTATCTGACCGAAACATGGCAAAAACCCCTGGACTATTTTTCTTTAAATCAAATCACCCCAGCAGAATTCACATACATTGACAAACCTCGCCCACAAGGGCGGGGTGGTGGTATAGCTGCTATTATCAGAAAGGAAATAAAAGCTACCATAATCCCCATCCCTGATGTTTCTTCATTTGAACACCTGATCTTTAAACTCTCTGGTCCCACTCCCCTGGTCACAGCCATCATCTACCGTCCCCCGAAGCCAAACCCCTCCTTTCTCTCCGATCTCTCTGACATTCTCACTCAGCTTTCTGCTATATCCCCATCTGTTCTCCTCTTAGGTGATTTTAACATTCATGTTGACGACCCAACCTGCAAATATGCCTCTGAATTTAAGGAAACCCTTCACTGCTGCAACTTCTCTCAACACATCAACTTCCCAACACACAGCCGTGGTCACATCCTGGACTTGGTCTGCTCCACTGGTCTCACCATCCATCATCTGTCCAGCCTCAATCTTCACATCTCTGATCACCTGGCCATCATCATGGACATCAACATCCCCATCCCCGCCCAAAAGCAAAAACGCACAATAACCTACAGAAATCTCAAATCCATCTCACCTTCAGCAATCACTGCCTCCATTACCTGCAAGATGTCTGTCTCCCCCTCCCCACTTTCGGAAATACCCATCTGAACTTGTGGACTATTATAACAGCACCCTCTCCTTCTGTCTCAATGAACTGGCCCCCACAAAAACAAAACATGTCTCTTTCATACACTCCGCCCCCTGGTATACCCCTGAACTCCGCCAAATGAAATCAAGGAAACGTCAACTTGAACGCCAACACAAGAAAACCACACTAACAGTCCATCTTCAAATCTACAAAGACTATCTCCAGCAGTACAGTAACGCACTCAAAGCAGCCCTGTCTAATTACTACTCACAACTCATTCAGTCTGGCTCCAGCAACCCAAGCGTCTGTTCTCCACCATCAGCAAACTTCTCAAACCCTGTGACAACGCCACCCTCATCCTTCACCACCGAACAGTGCAACTCCTTCCTCTCGTTTTTCCAAACCAAAATCAGCAACATTTACAGCAATCTGACACCCTCATCAGCACCCCCCACCTTCCCTCCTGGCTCCCCCCCCTTCACCTCACACCCCCTGTCCCACTTCTCCCCTGTGACCCCCATGCAACTGTCCGACCTCATGACTGGAATTAACTCCACCTGCACACTTGACCCAATGCCCTCCAAATTTGTTAAAGAGAGCCTCCCTGCCATCTCCCAACTCATCGCCACCATCATTAACTCCTCCCTCAGATCTGGATCAGTTCCCCCCTCTCTCAAACTGGCTGCTGTCACACCCATTCTCAAAAGACCTGGACTCACACCTGACATCATGTCCAACTTCCGGCCCATCTCAAATCTCCCCTTTCTGTCCAAAATACTTGAACGTGTCGTTGCCCTCACAACTTAAAGCCCACCTCAGCTCCAATGATCTCTTTGAGCCATTTCAATCCGGTTTCCGATCAAAACACAGCACCGAAACAGCTCTTCTCAAATCACAAACGACCTCCTCCTCTCCTCTGACTCTGGCAACCTTAACATCCTCATCCTCCTCGACCTCACCGCAGCATTCGACACCATCAACCACGCCATCCTGCTGTCCCTCCTCGAATCATCACTGAACATCACCGACACTGCACTCTCCTGGCTGAAATCCTACCTCACCGACAGACATCAGTTTATCAACATCAACAACTGCACCTCCTCCACTGCTCCTCTGTCCCAAGGTGTCCCCCAGGGTTCGGTGCTTGGCCCCCTCCTCTTCATCCTCTATATGCTCCCCCTTGGCAAAATAATTCGTCGCCACAACCTTCAATTTCACTGCTACGCCGATGACATCCAACTTTATATCTCAACAAACACCATCACCCCCACAACACCCTCCACTCTCACCAACTGTCTCTCAGAAATAAAAGCATGGATGCAAGCAAACTATCTCCAACTGAACAGTGCCAAATCAGACATCATCATCATTGGCCCCCCCATCCCGTATCAAAGACATCCAGAATTTCAACTTCACCATTGACAGCCACACTCTATCTCCCCCCCCCTCACATCCGCAACCTCGGAGTCATCTTCGACAGTCAGCTCAAATTCAACCACCACATAAATCACATCACCAGGACCGCCTTTTTCCACCTCAAAAACATTGCCCGTCTCCGCCCATCACTCTCCTCCTCTGCTGCTGAAACCCTGATTCATGCATTCATCACTTCACGACTCGACTACTGCAATAGCATCCTCTACGGCATACCATCCAACCTCCTCAATAAACTCCAACATATCCAGAACTCTGCTGCCCGCCTCCTCACCCACACCCGCTCCCGAGACCACATCACTCCCGTCCTCCAGAACCTCCACTGGCTCCCCGTCCGTCAAAGAATCATCTTCAAAGTCCTCCTCATTACCCACAAAGCCCTCAACAATCAGGCCCCCCCCTACCTCACAGACTTGCTGCACCACCACGCCCCTTCCCGCTGCCTCCGCTCATCAGATGCCAACCTCCTATCCATCCCCACCCGCACCAATCACCGGACCTGGGGGGACAGAGCCTTCTCCGTCGCTGCCCCCCTCCCTCTGGAACTCACTCCCCCAACCCATCAGAGACTGCACTGACCTCACCACCTTCAAAAAACTCACAAAAACTCACCTCTTCAATCTGGCTTTTAATGTGTGATTGTTTACTATATATTTATTTGTTGTTCCTTCCTTTTCCCTTCACTATATCTGTAAAGCGTCTTTGAGCACCTGTAAAAGCGCTAACAAATTAAATCTATTATTATTATTATTATTATTACGTTATGCTGGCCCGGGGTGTCTAAATAGTGCGTCCGGGCCAGCGGGCCATTTATAATGTCGAGCCCTGACAGTACTTTAGTACATCTACTTAGTTACTTACTGCAGGGATGTTGTGTGCTAGGAGCCCAGAATCCACTCTATACATAAAATAAGATTGATAAGCAGTAAGAGTAGTAGTACCGTTAAAATCGTAACGATACCCATCCATAGTATGGGCTCTGGTCATGTTTGAAGGCTTATTAATGGCAGAGAAAATGTGAACAGACCTGGACAATTAGGAGGCTGAAATGTGCTATGTCAATGTATTGATTAATTTAGTCAGAAGCTGTGTAATAGGCAGGACAATATGGCAGGGTTCTTTTCGCTATAAGGACTGGCTCACTGCATATTATCTTTTCTTGGACGTGGAAAATTACTTGACAGTGCTCTCTGCTTAACTACATTTTTAATAGTGATATTGTTTCTAAAATACCACAAACATAATCTTGGCATTTTTTGTTACCAAAAATAAAACAAACTTGTCGATACCACAACATCTTGATCACACTAAATTGGCAATTTATGCAAGTCACTTTATCAGGTGTGCAGTAAAACTTTACTGTTCGATTTTTTTAATTTAAATTATTGTCATTTGAGTTTGAAAAACTGTTGTAATTTTTTTAAAGTATTTGAAAAGTCAGGAATGCAATAAAAGACCTGACGCCATGTAATGACTGTGTCAGGTAGAACAAATGTAGCCTTGTAATGTTTCTCTGCCTTTTAAAAACACGTTTTACTGCTATCTTACCTTCTGCTATTAGCTTTTGTGAAACGTACTGAAAATGTTCAGTATCTGTCAAGTTTTTCTTATAAGAGGCAAAACATCTTGCCATCTGTAGTGCTTTTATTATTATCTGGGTTGAGCAGTAGTCACGTAGATAATGAATAAATGCAGACCTAATTCTTGAAAAACTGACAACTGTTGACCTCTACATATGTGGCCGTTAGTAAAACCAAGACTCCGCGAACCATAAATAAAATTACCTATGTGGTAGAAGGACTGACGGTCTAAAATGTATTAACATACTATGTTGTTGTTCTCGGTAATTTGTAGTGCTGTCAATTGAATTACAAATGTTAAGCATTAATCACAATAATAATCTGTGATTTGTAATGATCAATCTCAAGTTTAAATACTACTTTAAAACAATAACTCAAACATGTGTGGTGTTGTAATAAAGAAATGCATGACAAATTAGTAAGAGAAATCAGAAGGCTTTTTATTTTATTATAACATGATTCCGGAATTTTTGGCATGAAGTCGACCATTTTCTTACACTTGGCTAAAGCTACGACAAAGCCGTTGACACAGAAAGCCGCTCGCTGTGATTTCCCTCTGTCTAACACAGTGGTTCTCAACTGGTCAGGCCTCGGGACCCACTTTTTCCTTTGGCAATAAATCACGACCCGAAATTTGAACCACTCAAATCTATTCAACAAAAAAATCATGCTGTAATATATACGCTTTTCAGCATACAATATTAATGAAAGTGAAGTACAGTGGAAATATCCCTCATATCCCTTCACAGAAATTAAGTATGCTTTTAAAAAGGGTTTAATGAGATGATGGAATCAAAGCTGAACTGTATAACACATGCTGAAAACCCAACCGAAGAAGGGGGGTCTGGGGGGATTCTCAGACTCCCCCAGGAGATTCTTTGATCTCCGGTACTTCCAGTCCAACGCACATTGTTAGAAAATCGTGCCTTTAAAATAAAAGTAAAGAAATACTTTTTTTCTCTTCACTCACATCTCACTCGAAACAGGTCCACGACCCAAAAGTGGGTCGCGACCCACCAGTTGAGAACCACTGGTCTAACACAGACTAGGCATATTATCTCTGCTGCTATCCTATTGCAAGCACTATCTGTCCCTACAGCGACCCTGTCCGCTCTTGCCCACTCCTGTGCAACTTTAACAAAATTAATTTTAAAAACGCATGGTTCAACAAAATGCCTTTTCTCTGTTTTCACCACACCTGAATAACAAGTGCAGTTTCGTCTTTATACCAAGAAAGTGATGTTTTTTACTGATGTCCAATGGTCTGTGATACATGTCTCTTGTGCCGATTCCGATTCCTGGAATATGTAATTTATTTCAGAAATCCTTTTTGTTATATTCCATGGAATCTTAACATAGGGTGACCAGACGTCCCCGTTTGTATTGCCCTGTCCCCGGTTGAAACTGTCCCCGTTTTTTAATATACGTTAAAAACACATAGCAAAGTGAAATAAAACGTTTCATGTCAGGAAACACTGGGTAAACAGACTGCGGTCAAGCCAGCCCTACTTCGGAAAAAACAGTCAAGCCAGCCCGCACGTTGTATTGCGGTGCGCGAATATCCTATGCATTACGGTAGAGGGCTGTAAAAACTGCCTTCAAAATAAAAGCGTTTACTCTGTCAATAACAAATACACCTAAAAAACACACCAAACATATTCATATATACTGGAGTTTAAATTAAGAAATATGTACTATATAATGTGATCAATAATAATTTAAAACAAACTACCAGCGTTTCCGCCAGGGGGGCGTCTTGCCGTCATTTGACGCTCTTATTCAGCTCAGGACGCCCTGAACTCGAGCCGAGGGCGTCCAAAAATATTAATAATTCGAGAGAAGATCGAGAGTTTCTATCTCTTGAAATGACGAAAAGGAAAAAGGACATCCCTCTGTTGGAGGGGCAAAGGAGTCTGGTGGGATTATTTTTGGAGTATTGAAGATCGTTTCCCCCGACATCGGCGGTGCCTGCTACAGGACAACACGGAACGTGCGCGATTTGGACGTGATGAGCGGTGCTAGTTAGTGGAGCGCGGGTGAGCTGCGAGCACCGGAGCCTTGCAGCGGCGAAACTGAGGCTCCGTGGTAAACTGTGCGATTATGGCAAAAATCATAATCACGATTATTTGGGTCTATAATTGATATCACGATTATTTTGACGATTATTCATTGACCATTTTTTGAACTTTAAAACAAATAATATTTTACCAATAAACAAGATCAAGAAATATGTTGGAGCGCACTTCCAAAACCATACTAAACATATATTAATATGATAAATAAATTAGACCAAAATAAATTAAATCAAATATATTGCAGTGCACTGTCACAACCTACTGAAAACTGAACATATAGCCAACATGTTGGTAAAACATATTCAACATATTCCACTCAGTTAAACGTTGAAGGCTGGCCCAACGTCATAGTCCAGAAGTAGCATGAAATAAATGTTGAACTACAATTTAAGACCACATAAAAATGTTTTGGCCACCATGGCAAATGCTGGTAGACTCTGAACCCTTTCTTTGCCATTATATAAAAATAGTGTTGCTACAAAAGTATAAATTAGGCTTAGTAATAAGACAACTCAGATCTGAAGCTACACAGGAATCTGCTGCCAACGTGCAATAAAAAAGACAAAATTAATAGAATCAAACCCTTTTTTTGTTGCAAGAAATGTCTTTAAAATAGGATGCAAGCAACACTAGTTTCTTAACCTGAATAGATAATAGACTATAATCAATTTAAACAGTACAGATCTTAATGTTTGCATTCTTATACCATTTTGTACAATAATTATAATGAATAAGTTCAAACAAACTAAAACTTACGGGTTGCTCTGACCCGATGAGATGCTCTGGTAGCAGCCTTGCTCTGACCCGATGAGATGCTATGGTAGCAGCCTTGCTCTTGTTGTTGGCCCTGGTGAAAATGGACTGCTGTGCATTTAGCTGTCCTTTCAGGCCCCTCCCCTTTTGGGATCGTAGGCAGAATTAGGAGGGAATTCCGTCTCGCAGCGTTTGTGCACTGTTTTGAAATGCCGCTCCTAAATTACCCTTCTTCGATAAAGCCACGCTCACAGTGCAGATGAGACAGATGAGACAGATGAGAGACAGATGAGACAGATGGTCTTTGAATTGGAATAGATAAAAAAATAATCATCCTCCCACTCGGAGTGAAAATTATATATTTTGGGCTTCTTTGCTTCTGCCACAATTGCGGTCTTGTGTGTGTGCGGACTGCCCACCAGCCACGCTTTGATGCGTTCAAGTGCATTATTCTGGCACAGGAAGATTATGTTACAGGACATCAACGATAAAACAGAATATTGTTGTTCTATTTTTAGACACATCTCGCGATCGACTGGGAATCTCCCCGATCACGATCAACTGGTTGGGCACCCCTGGGCTAGACCATAGGTCCGTTGTCGTCTCAAAGTAGTCAGCTGAAGCTTGTCCAACGTGTTGCCAAGTTGCTTAAAGCCCTGGTTGCCAACAGTGCTAACTGGGCACATATCTTTAGCGATGTGAAATGTAATGGCACCTGTAATATCTCTGTGTCTCTGCGAGCTCGTCGCGTAGGCCGTTGCTACAATGCGTCCTGAATCGATGACTGTGATGATGTGGTGGATGAAGTCGAGCGGGCATCTGCTTTTTGGTCTGCTTTTTGTTGTATTATTGGCCGGTCGTATTGCACTTTGTGGTTGTATTTCAGATGATTAAAGAGATTGGTTGTGTTAGCGTGTGGTGCCAACACAACCTGATAACAAATCCTGCACTGTACTTTGTTTTGCTCCACGTCGGACTCCTGAAAGCCAAAGTACTTCCAAATAGTGGAAATAGTTTCACCCTTCTTTTTAACGAGTTGCTGCTCTTGTTCTGACATCTTCGCTCGCGCTGAACACTCACAACACGTCACTCCCACGTGGCCGAGTGGGCTTTTAGGGAGGGGCGAAAGCGCACCCAGCTAAATAATCGTATTTTGTCAATTATGCTGTTTTCATAATCGTTGCAAGCCATAATCGTAATCGCGATTAAAATACGATTCAAATACGATTCAAATACGATTAATTGCACAGCCCTACTGCAAACTACATATAAATACCACATTATAACTGAGTGAATGTAAAATGTAAGGATACAGTTATGTATGAAGGTAGATATGGTGCAAAATGCGAGAGCGTGTAAAACCTGATGTGAGCACTTGCAGAAAAAAAATCTGAGCTTGTGTGCATACATTTACACTTGTATAAAATATCCACATAACTGTGAACCAAATTTGAAGTCACAGAAGAAGTTTTGTAGCTTGTAGAAAAAAAATGAACTTAGTGATGAAATATATTTTCCATTACAACTGCAACTTGGTTATTACAACCTCTCAAATCAGTCATTACAACTTGACGAATCTGCTCTGTGGCAGTATACATCGACGAATCTGCGGCCTTGACTTTTGCTACACTTCTTGCGATAAATGTGTTGCAAAAGTAATTTTCACCTGTAGATGTGGGGGGAGGGAGGGGGGTTGGAGCGAAGGGGCGGAGCTATCAGAACGACGAGGGTCGGGTCAGTCACACAGTCACAGCCACAGTCAGGTCGAACCGGATGACTGCGGGGCTAACGGTTCTTGTCGCTACCAGTCCGCTGACATGGCGCGTCAATCAACGGTAAGTTTTGCCCATTACTTGCCCAGTATTACTTTGAATATTATTATTGTGATTGAGGATTAAATCCGAAGACCACCGTTTTATATCGTGCAGTTTAGCGGCAAAATAACGTCAGTTAGCCAGCTAACGCTAGCTTTGTTGAGTTTATGCTAGCTAAACAAGTAGTGGTTGTAGTCTACAGCAGTAATTAATATATTATAGCCTACTGCTTTGGCACCAACTGTTGATAACCGTTTATGAAAATAAAACCAATTGAACTGTACTGAAATAATGACAAGTTTTATAAGCTCCTGCTGTGTTTTTAAAGCCTTTGTAAATTATCCATGCTATTTTCTATTTAGCTAACGTTGAAGTAGTGTATGTGAAATCAACCTCACAATAAGATGTGTGTATATTACAATTATTAATGTCATATTTCAAGATGATTACTTAGATATTAAGTAAGGTTGGTTGAGCTGGAGTTCATTATTGAGCTTACACGTTAACGTGAGTCATATCTGAAGAACGAACCCAAACCTTGTTGTTTTTATTAATTGCATTACCAAATGGGTATCAAATAAACAGTAAGCATTGGTAACACAACTTCCAAAGTTACAGTAAAATAAAAAGGACCCTGACTCGGACAATACACAATCCAACATGTTCAACAGAAGAGAATCAGTTATATTGTTTGTACACATGGTACTTTACATATATATATATATATATATATTAGGGCTGTCAGTCGATTAAAATATTTAATCGCGATTAATCGCATGATTGTCCATAGTTAATCGCGATTAATCGCAAATTAATCGTACATTTTTTATCTGTTCTAAATGTACCTTAGAATATTTTTCAAGTTTTTAATACTCTTATCAACATATGAGTGGACAAATATGCTTTATGCAAATGTTTATTATGATTTGAACAATGACAAATATTCTCATGAATATTAAACACAACAACCTCTGAACATTACAAATATTCGCCTCAATTCAATCTGGAACCTCTCTCATTCAATAATACAATACAAATGGTGTGGGTGTGGGTGTGTGTGTGTGTGTGTGTGTGTGTGTGTGTGTGTGTGTGTGTGTGTGTGTGTGTGTGTGTGTGTGTGTGTGTGTGTGTGTGTGTGAGAGATGGATCGTTGGAGCTATGTGCAACTCAAGGCATGTGCTCGAACGGGAGCTGCCTGGACGCTGCAATCATGTTGCGCACTATCCGTGCTGAGTGTGCTGACTTTTCGTACAATGTCCCGCTGTCTGGCTTCCTGCATAAAGTCAAGTGCTCGGCGCAGTTGTGGCGAAATGTCGCTCCTCTGTGTTAATTTAAACAGCTCCTTATATCCGTTAGCGCAGCTAGCTAGCACCAGATGCTAACAAGAGCAATACATGTAAGGTCTCTCTCTTGCTCGCTCGGGCCACACATAAACACACCCTCCCGGTCCTCCCGATAGCCAGTCAGGGCCAATCGGTGAACGTGGAAGTTTGGTCCAAGCAGGCGGCAGGAGCGGGGCTGTCAGCATCAGTTTTTAGACTGTATTTTAAACTCGATGCGCTCTGAAACTGGCGTTAATTTTTTTTTGCGTTAACGCGTTAACTTGACAGCCCTAATATATATATATCTGTTTGTTTGAGGTGTCCAGGTGATGCAGACAGGCTGGACCAGAGAGTGAGAGACAGAACTGGACTCCTCACAGCAGTGAACTTCAGCACAGGTACACATACTATTTTTTCATACTGTACAAAGAATCAAGAAAGATATTGGTTTAAATAAATGGAGTATTGACTTGAATACACTGATATACATTAAACAATACTAAATACTAGATCACCTACACATCAGTTAAGTTGAGGTTTTTTTCCATGCAAAAGGTTACATTTAGATGTTAACAAGCAATATGATTTTGTGAACTGTCTAATTTAATGTATTGAAGGCAAAGATATTTAACACATAGTGAGAACTGCTGCTAGTTATCTCTCAATATTGTCTGTAAAACGTGGTAAACGTTATTCTTTCAGTGAGACAACAGAGCAAGCTTCTGCAGTTGCACTACGTTTTGATAACAGTTAAATATTATTTTGATAATAAAATATATTTCAATGTTGATGAATTTCATACTGTTCATTCATAAACTGATTACAATTACAAAATAATTATATAGACAGCCCACACACACACACACACACACACACACACACACACACACACACACACACACACACACACACACACACACACACACACACACACACACACACACACACACACACACACACACACACACACACACACACACACACACACACACACACACACACAGACACAGACACACACACACACACACACACACACACACACACACACACACCATAAATAACACACTTGTTCTGCAATAATATGTTTTATGTTTCCTGTCATTGTTGTTAGGAAATGACATGCCTGAAAGACACGACTCAGCATCTCCTCTTTCTCTGAGGGTCAAGAAGAACATCCAAGAGGAACATTAAAAGCTGATGTTATGAGATTTTAAGACCAGTACAGGACATTCACCAAGAAACTACTTTTATTGTGAAAACAAAGATCTGCACACCAAATATTTTTGTAGTCTATCAGGACCATCTTTTGTTTGTGACGCTGCACCTCAGAGAAGGGGTGGTTATAGTCAGGCTTATAAAGTGTGGCGAAAAACATAGTCCGCTGATGGGATGCATCTATTTCCACATCTACACTCCATCCGCTGATTATTTCTATTTGCCTCCTTTATGAGTTTCACATCACCTGTGCCTTGAACCGCAGAGTTTGCAACGTCACAAATAAATGCGGCCAATCTTCAGTCAGATGTGAATGTGTAATCTAACATTTTCAGTAAGAATAATGGACGAAAGGAGAGCAAATACAAATACAATTTATTGAAATGTGAACTAAAAGTTAATCAAAAATGTTTTAAATAAAAAGCACATATGGACAGAAGGTGTAAATCTATTAAATGTATAAATAAACACATTTAGTCAAATAAAGTGACAGACTAGGCCTGTGCAGGTGGTATTAGCTATGCCCAGCATGGGCTCCTCCATCAGGCCTGGTCCTCCTCGCAGAGGAAAGACCCTCAGTCCTCTCCAAACCAACAGACAGGACGTCCATCACACGGAGGTTTCTCCCTGAAGTCTCAACAGCTCTCTGGACACCACGCTGCCCCAAATCGTCCACACTGAATATGAGAGGGGGAAAATGAAAATAATAAATGCTTTAGACGATAAGAAATATAAAGTTGACTGTTGAGTTGCTCAGTTTTTTTAGATTGTCAATACTATTACTGTATAACTAATATCTCAGGTTAAGAGGCACATTCAAATAAAGATTGGTCTTTAAATACATGTTGTCTTTTGAATTGTTTGTCTAAAGTCAAGGATCTAGAACTGGTACTTGTAGTTTTAATGATACAATCTGGTTATTATGCTGTTTGGAGGAGGCCTCACAGGTAAGAGTACTAACTAGCTACCATCACATGTACCTTAGCTTGACTTAAATGTATTAAACGTATAATTAAGTGATGGCAAAATATAAATAACTAATGTCATGCAAACATATTAATATTTGCTTGATTCCAGGGTTGAATTTAGCACAATTGCATACAAACGTCAAGGGATTTTAAGATTCTGAAGTCTTCGTTCTAAATAGAAAATAGCATGGATAATTTACAAAGGCTTTAAAAACACAGCAGGAGCCCAAGACAATTATAAAATGTGTCATTATTTCAGCACAGTTCAATTGGTTTTATTTTCATAAACGGTTATCAACCGTTAGTGCCAAAGCAGTAGGCTATAATATATTAATTACTGCTGTAGACTACAACCACTACTTGTTTAACTAGCATAAACTCAACAAAGCTAGTGTTAGCTGGCTAACTGACGTTATTTTGCCGCTAAACTGCACGATATAAAACGGTGGTCTTCAAAGCGGATTTAATCCTCAATCACAATAATAATATTCAAAGTAATACTGGACAAGTAATGGGCAAAACTTACCGTTGATTGACGCGCCATGTCAGCGGACTGGTAGCGACACGAACCGTTAGCCCCGCAGTCATCCGGTTCGACCTGACCGTGGCTGTGACTGACCCGAGCCTCGTCGTTCTGATAGCTCCACCCCTTCGCTCCAACCCCCCTCCCTCCCCCCACATCTACAGATGAAAATTACTTTTGCGACACATTTATCGCAAGAAGTGTAGCAAAAGTCAAGACCGCAGATTCGTCGATGTATTCTGCCACAGAGCAGATTCGTCAAGTTGTAATGACTGATTTGAGAGGTTGTAATAACCAAGTTGCAGTTGTAATGGAAAATATATTTAAAAAATATGTATTTTTCTGCAAGTGAACATTTCATCACTAAGTTCATATTTTTTTTACAAGCTACAAAACTTTTTCTTTCTTCTGTGACTTCAAATTTGGTTCACAGTTACGTGGATATTTTATACAAGTATGCACACAAGCTCAGATTTTTTTTCTGCAAGTGCTCACATCAGGTTTTACACGCTCTCGCATTTTGCACCATATCTACCTTCATATTATGAAGACATCTGAGATTTCCACTGGGTGACTAATTTCAATTGATGTTGACACCATCTCACAACACTCCTAAAATAACATTACTTTCTGAAGCAAAATTTAAAATATATGCTGTTTAAAATCTCAAATTAGATCTATTCATTACATTACATTGCATTTAGCTGACGCTTTTGTCCAAAGCGACTTACAATAAGTACATACGACCAGGAAGACACAGCCCTGAAGAAAACAGAATCATAAAGTACATCAGGTTTCATAGAGCCAAAAATGTCAAGTGCTACTCAGCTGGCTATAGATAAGCCAGTCCTTTATTAGTATATAAGTGCTTTGTTAGTAATTCTATCGCTCGAAGTGGAGTCGAAAGAGATGAGTTTTGAGTCTGCGCCGGAAGATGTGCAGGCTTTCTGCCGTCCTGATGTCAATGGGGAGCTCATTCCACCATCTTGGAGCCAGGATAGCAAACCCACTCCATCTATATTTTGATTATTATTTAATGGAAACTGTCCATAATCAAAGAGTCATTCGAAGTCAATCAAATGATAGCAGGACACCCCATATAGTCACTCTGGACTATCTGATGTACAGTTTCAAAATGAAAGACCTTTGTAGTCTCATATATGAGCTATCGTCCTTCTGTTTGTATCCAACAGTTAAAATGTTAGAATTCTTCCATCTGTGCACAAACTTATCTCGTGCCCTCATTGGTCATGTGCGCGTTCGTGTTTGTTGGAGGAGGGGCTCTGTGAGGAAGTGGCAGATTTTTTCCGGTTGTGTATTTTCAAATTCGAGCGCACTCGAGCTGGTTTCTCCAAAATTACCTACCCCACCTTTAACTGATATGTTATTTCATTCATGGTAAACATCAGCGCTGGTATTAATATTAAGCAACTTTCGGCCAAACTTGTTGATGTGATTCATTTGAATTATTTTAAAACACGTTTAGATATTAGTTATATTTATCTCATGAACTGGAATACAGTCAAGATCGTCCTGTCAGTCTGAACCAGGGCTGCACCTGATTGGATACACTGGGGTCAGCTAAGAGTCGGCACTTGAGGTCAGTGATTTTCTCTTGTGTGGCTGCTGACAGATCTGAGGAGTCAATCCCACAGCACGCAGTAGAAGGAGTTGTATCAGCGTCCGGTTATAAACTAGATTGTACCATAACGCATCCCTGTTCTCTGTTTAAAGAAAACACCCATTTTCACATGGAACTACAAACTGCTGAGGTAGACAAAATAAGGGAAATTATGTTAAAGAAACACTTCCGACCATCACTTAATCCTGTCACTGTACCATTCTGTATGATGAAATGATGGGTCCGGGAGCGAATTCGGAGCATGAAAATCTCCAGGACCTTGCAAAGTAAATTTATGGAGGAATCAACTTCAAATGTTATAGATCCAAGAGTAATCTCTGCCTCAAATTGGTAAGGGCTTCATCAGAATTAGTATTTCTGTTGTTGAACATTTTTTTTCTACTAGCAAAAATGGGTGACAGCATCACAATTCTTATACTGTACATTAGAAGATACAGTAGGTCTGAAACAAACTAGAGTAATGGCTGCACATTCGTTATTTCCTCTACATTGCATCCCCCATAATAACACTGCATGAGCACTAGAGTTGAGCTGCTAACAGAATTAGATAGTACTTTCTGCGTTGTGCAGCTGTTTCTATCAAAGCTTGTTTTTTAGTTGGCAATTGTGAAACAAGACTTGTCTGTACAAGTAAATGGCCTTATGCGAAGGCATTCTACATAACTGTACAATGGAAAAAGTGCACTGATTCAACTGATAGAATTGTGAACCAACCCATGATTGAATATCCATATTAAGGGGGCAGTACTGGTCTGCACAGAGTTAGCAGCTCAACATAAATACGTAATCATGACCTCCCCCTGGAAAAGGTGCAGCTGGGAAGGTTAATGATGAGAAAGTGATTTTTCTACCTTTTTAGAGGTCTTCTTGATGGCCCTGGAGGCTTTGCTCAGGGTGCTGTCCATATCCTTGGTGCTGACCTGGAGCTTGTCAGGGTCTGTGCTCTGAATCAGGTCCTCCTGGTAACCACACAAAACACAGCTTCAAACTCAATGCAATAAATCATGCCCAAAAGTGTAAAACTCATGCAATCAATGCTCTACATTATGATTTAGTTGCAGGAGAGGGTGTGTAGTAGGATTCAAGCAGACACATTGTCTTTCTCTCACACCCCCCACCCTGCAGTGGGCTTGTTAACAAGCAGGGCTCCATCTCGTTGGTATTCACAGTGTAGCGCTGACCCAGTGAAACAGCATTAGGAATGCAGCTGCAACATGGAGCAGACCGGAGGCCAACATCGCCCCCTGCTGCTTCTCTGCTACATATAGCAGGCAGCCTCCCCTCTATGTCTTCCAGTGGACTCATTAGGCCTAATCAGGCTTTCCATCATTTCCCCAAACCAGGGTAAATCAAGAGATATTCTATGTTTCTCTTATTTAAATAAATAAATAATGTACATCATAAAAAATAACTAGGAATGGGTAAAGCTTAAAAAATAAGCATGTATTCTACTTTGCTGCCTTTTGTTCAGTACCTTTTTTTTTTTTTAAACACAGGGCTCTGTGTCTCAGGAGTGTTATTGTAGTAGTTACTTTTACTACAGTAGTAGATTACTAGATTATTTGTATTGTTTTTCCACCTTAATATAAACAGAGCATTAGAAAGTACCTAATACCTAGATTATGAAAGCTTCCCATCATTGCAATAGACAGCAATATTATGCGCCAGATATTAAATGATATGCTCTTGTAAAAAGACTTTTGCTCTAGTAAAAAATAAAATATACCCAAGAAGTTAGTTGTATAGATATTAACAGTGATGACACGGCATCTTTTGCCTCGGGCCTTTCCAAAACGACCCACTCAAACAGGTCGGGCGCCAGCAGAGACGAGCGGCCGTGATGTCCCGCTGAGATGAGGCCTCTGGGCATACTCTCTGCTCCAGGTTATAACAGAACAGAGATCCCACGGGCAAAGCAAATCATCTACAGTATATTGCAACACCTTCTATCCTAATCACATTAGGTTTGAATTAACGATTTAAGAGCTACAAAATTCAAAAAAGCAACTGATGAAAAATGGTTAACCATCAACACTACTTTACTGGCGCACCATGCTGACACTGTCAGAATGTTACGGTGTTGGTGTAAAGGCTAACATCACAGAAAAGGCACATAAGAGGACTGCTATTGTTAAACCACAGACAATGGTGAATTACATTCTTAGAGTTTGCTACTTGCATGGTGTGCAGGAGGGATTTGATCAACATTGAAGTTTTTAAGAAGGGTTAACCCTCATTTCGCAGGAGATCAGGTCCATTTAAATGTGGCAAGAAAAATAGCTCGACAGAAGAAGTTTAGAGTGTCCATTACATCCATAAAAATGTGTTCACACCAGGAACAAATGGATAAATGTGGTCCTGATCAAGACCGCATCTTTTCAGCCTACTAACGTTTCGACTGTGTGTCTGGACAATGGTTTGGGGATGTTTGAAAAAATGTCCACCAAAGAAGGATTGTGTGAAAGCCTAAGACTGTACCAATAGGCGCGTTCACACCGCAGTACTTTTCCCACTTTAGTTCCGATATAGTTCGGAAATGTTGCATTCACACCAAACTAAAATTAGTTCATGAGAACCTTTTTCACCCCCTTTTCTGTCCCTGCTAGAGAGCAGGGACTTTCGTGGGAGAAAAAGGTTCCTATGTCTGATTGGCTGGCGGATTGCAAACCACGGCCCGTAAAACTCCCAAAAAGTTTTGTGAAGCCACCATTTTATTATCCTCGCATTAGCATTATTAGCATTATTAGCATTAGCCCAGCGCAGAAACGCAGAGAGACTAACTTATGGCAACACAAAATAAAACATGGGAGCGGTGGAGATGAGGAGGTGTCGGCTTTCTGGCGATTTACTCGGAAGTCCCCAACTCCGGGGACTCCGGGTGGCAGTATACGCCGTGAAGTGGTTTGTGGCCTGCCAGTAAACCCAAAGCAGAAGAAGAAGAAGAAGAAGTGACGTCAGCAGCTCCATTTGCCTAATCCACCCCCAGGCAGGGCTCTCGACTAACTTTTTTCCCCATCCTCCCGGAACCGTCCCGAAATACAATCTAAGCCGTCCCGAAATTAATGTGGACCGTCCCGAATTTAAAATGTTAGTTTTTCTACATTATCATTAGTTAAAATCATTCAAAGTGACATAAAACATCATACAAATCATTAGATGATAATTCATCAACATTTTTATTTGAGTAAATCATTCAATCACATAAACAAAGGCCAAATATATTTAAACAAACACACAAACGAGAAAATTACTCTAATATTGAATCCAATTAAGTCCCATCCAATTAACAAAAAAATCCAACACACTGTCCTGAAGACAGAACCCAGAGTAACCACTAACAGGATGACCGTCTGTAACACAGTCAGGAGACCTTTACAAACGGCCCCGCCCCCTCGCACACAGACGGGAGAGAGATCTCGTCTGGATTGGAAAGCTCGAAAATACATCATAGACGCATGTTGTAGTCTTAATGCGTATTAGAAACGGAGTTGGTGAAACTAAAACTGCAATATAATGTGTATGTAGCAATAATACATATGACATACAGTTTTTAAATGTCTCCAATACCGATAAAAAGTTCGATAACGTCGGAGCTTAACGTTACCACTGTCTTTAATAATTCCGGCCAGCCAAATCGGACAGCCCTGGCGAATAATAATCGATTATTCGACCTCCCCCCCGCAGGAGAGAAAGACAAAAAGGGCTGCTGTTAACGTCGGTCTGTGCCAAAACTATGTGCCAACCGGCTGCGGAGGGAGACTCCCCCCCCCCTTCACTGGAGAACTGCGCTAAAACAGCTGATCACAACGTTCACACTCTGTGGTCAGGAAGTACTCCACTTGCATTTGACTTCATTTGCACTTGTCAGTTTGAAGTAGTTCCAAGAGGAACTCTTCTTTCCTTTGTTCATCTTTAGTTGTGTTCTCACTCCAATAAATCAATCGCACGTGTGACGGAGAGGGGGGGCGGGGGTCGGTGTGTAGCAGCGAAGGGTTGCGCTGCTGGCTTCCTCCAAGTTTACAGTAAAACAAACTGGTGGTGTGACCAATGGCCATTTACAATTATTAATACTATTATTAGCATTAGTCGATATTTTGGTTGAAACTAAGCCAGAAAAAAAAAAACATAAATAATAAAATAATATATAAATAAAATCGAATTTTAAAAATAATTTTCGATTATGGAGACTAACGAATATTCGAATAATGGCTGGCATCCCTATTACCCATAGGGGATGAAGAGGAGTAAGTAAATAAAGAGGCCGGCGCTCCAGGGTCTGGTTCTGCTGTGCGTTTTCAGAATTCCTCCACGGGATGCCATTGCATCACTCAACCCACGAAATACACACACACAGTACATAGCTAGACCCGCGAATTTGCGGGCCAGGAATTTGCGGGCACAGCTGTAGCTACGTGTGTGTATTTCACGGGTTGTGTTTGTGTGAAATGTTTAGTGCGTGTGTGTTTATGTTGACAAGGAGGTTTAATAACTGTGTGCTTCACAAAACGTGCAGTCGGTATCATTTTCATCGCCGTTTGTAGTAGAGTTAGCAGGGTATTTTTATTTTAACTCTCGTCCTAAATTCATCCCAAAATAATTTTTCATCCTCCCCGACACTATTTTTTTTGGCCCCGGGACGACGGGACGTCCTTAAGCTTGAGCCCTGCCCCCAGGGACTTATTCCGGTGTGAACGCGATTTGTACTTAGTTCATGAGAACTAAAGAGTTCTGATGAACCTTTGTGGGAAAAGTCCTGCGGTGTGAATGCGCCTCATGTTTTTTGGAGAGGAAAGAGCGTATTTACTGTAAACTGAATAACACAGCTATCAGAGCTTCCTTTACTACTACC